>JACATO010002232.1:0-262500 GCA_018389105.1 Nautilus pompilius
GCCGCAGGCCCCACCCACCTGCTTGTTTCGGTTGCATAGGTCTAACACGTGCAGCAGACTGGTGTCGTCGAAATCCATGTCGGCGTCCGTGGCCAGGATGTAGGTGCAGTCGTCGAAATGCGGGTCTTCCTCGACGCGGACTCTCTCTTCGCTCACGCCTGCCTCTCCGGACACCGTGAATATATCGACGGTCGGCGCGCTCATCTTGGTCTCGGCGCAGCGATCACGCGAGCCCCAGCTTCTTCCGTTTCTGTGGGGCCTAAAGTCGAAGCCATAGTTGAAATAGGTCGTCGGGGGTTCGCCGCTTGCGGGCGACGGTTTGGCGGGCAGGGCGATCGGATTCTTGAAAACGTATCCGTCGTTGCTGACCCGCCGCCCGTACGGCATCTCGTCGTCGTCCGATGAGATGTCCGCATCTACATCAGCGATGATGTCACTCTGCTCCGAGCTGTCCCGAGAGACGGTGTAGGCTTCAGAGGGCTCTGTAGATTCCTCTCCGGACGATTCCTCGCTCGAGGATTTTGTTTCTTCCGTTAACGATGCCACGGGATCTTTACGCGTCTTCAGCAACTTCAGTAACTGGGCGATCGACATCGATATCGGCAATATGTAGATATCTCCGCTGGCGTCCTGTTTGCGCGCGTTCAACAACCTCCGCAAGCGTTCCAACTCCAGGTCGATGAGCGCCACCTTGTGGCAGCCTGTCTCACTTTTATGCAGCATTTCCTTGTTCTGCCGCCATTCCTTATCGCTACAAAGTCCAACGGAAATTTCGTTTCCGGCCATCTTTGTTCTCTCTTTCAGCAGCCGCCCTTTGTTGATCAACTTGCACCTGTATGCCAGGATATAGTTCATATACATCACCTGGCTCCAGCGCTTCTTTGATTTGATTTTGACGGAATCCTTTAAATGGATGAAGAGCGGAAACCCCTCTCCGAGCGTCCACTTCATCTGGGAGCCGTATGGGGTCTCTAAAAACTTCTCGCTCTGACGATTTATGCTCGGCAGCTGGAACACCACGGACATCAGACGCTGGGCGTTGTCAGTCAGCCGTGAATCTTTTGTCCCGTCGTCCATAAAGATGTGCGCCTCCGTGTACACGCCAGCAAGTCTCTCCGACCGAGCCACTTTCTCCAGGCTGGCCAAAAGTCTCCTCATCTCAAGCGCACATTCATTATACATAGTGGTGCAGATGAACACCTTGCTCCGCCACTGAGCGTCGGCCTGCTGCGGGTCGCCGAGCCCCTCGGGCCGGTAGTTGAGAATGACGCCCTGCTCCAAGCAGAGGCTGCTCCAGCTAAACTGCAGGAAGAGTTCCCCGAATGGCTTCAGCAGGACCCTGCTAGGTTTAGCCAGAGCCACGCCACCGGAGACGAGCGGGGCCAGCCACACGGCCACAGACAACGCCGTGGCGACCATCGCCCACGCGTCCCTACTGTGGCAGAAGGAGAGGTCCGACCCAGGCACGAACTTACACTGGTAGAAGCACAGTATGATGGCGGCTGGCGTGGAGAGAACAGTCGGCGCGAACATCCCCACCGTCGTTGTCCCGACCTTGGCGCACGCGCAAGCCGCGCACATGACCAGGAATCCCGCGACCACCACTGAAACCACGCCGAACCACACTCTGAAGTAAGCGAACTCGTGAAATCCATGCGCGATGAACTCGAAGAAGTAGCCCCCGCGGAGGTCGTGAAAGCGTATGAGCAATATGGCGGCCATGGAAAATGGAACCGCCGCTAGTTTTACCACGGCGTACAAGATGGACGTCTTCCATCGGCCTTCAAGGCTTCCGTCCGCCGATCGCAGAACGTCCTCCTGCACTTTGGGAGTCCATAATACAGATAGCAGAAATATGGCGGAAGGCAAAAGAAGGACGTGATAGAGCTGAAGGTGATGTTTGGGCCCTATGAATAGCAAGGAAGCGACAGTAGACGGCGCCCACAAACCGATCGCGGCCACCATGCACTTTAGAATACTCCTTCGTTTGCTTCCATCGCTCGCCTTTGTCGTTGTCTCCGGCGGTTTGGCATCAAGGTGAGGAGACGCCTGAAATTAATAATATTAACAATGACACTGTGCCCGGGCAATGGTAGGTAAATATTTCTTTAGCCGCCAGCCACGTTACTGGCAAAACGTGCTACTAAGAGTTGGTTTATTGTCAGTCGCTTGCTCGCTCAGTGGTTCCCCCCTCCCACAACATTTGAGAGTATTATCCTTATTTCCACGATTCCCAGATTTGTTGTTGGGTTAATGATTTCTTTTAAAAAAGCACCTGATGTCGTCCCAACAGATTTGTCTGTCACGAGCGTGTTTCTGTCTCCACCCGAGCACGTTGCAAACAGGGCGGGTCCTTGAAGAGCGTGGTGGGGAAAGGGTTATCATAAAAACCTTTGCACCCAGTTGAGAGCTAGAATCGAGGGCCTGAGTTATAAATCTGGGTGGGACCGGTTAATCGGATTGGTGGTACCCTTTACACCCCCACTCTTGTTTTCTCTCTTTCACCAGCCGGCACAATGGGATTCCTCTGGGTCGTCTTTCAGTTTTCCCCAAATTTCTGAAAACGAAGAACCATAATGGTGCGCGGTGGGGGAGGAACTGACCGCGGCACGTCTGACTTGCGCACCGAGCTCTCCTTCCCCTCGTTTAGGAAACTGAAACCAGATATGTTGCTGTTTTTCCCCTTCCTCCCTTTCTGGTGGATGGACGCCTTTTGTGGCCGAGAGCTGTATATATTATAATAATAACGCACGCGCTCGGGATCGAGAAGTCATCGCCACCTTAACCCTGACGTAATTTCTGGCGATTCTGCCCATTCGCTTCTCGTGACCCTCAAACCGAAAGGTTCCCCCCCGTGTTCTTCAGAAGCTGCAGGCGCGCGAGAGAGTTACCCTCGGCGAGGATGTTTGCACATCAGAGTGCCTCGGGTAAAAGCAGGTGTGTTCAAGACTAAGGTGCTTTCCAGAGCTGAGTCGAGTATCCGAGGAGGTAATAAATTGTTGAAAAATATTTTTCAGGTAGGTGTGTGTGTGTTTTTTTTTTTGTTTTTTTCTTTTGTTGCTATGGTTTCCGGTTGCGAAAAGAGTTGTCACAACTTTCCCCGTAATTAAGGTGAATTTTCCAAAGCCCAGTCCACACTGCGACTGGTCATTCGTGATTCCGCTCAGCTTTTTGTTTGTTTATGCTGCAGAAACTTTGGAGTCATCGGTATGAAAGCTTATATCGACGATCTGCATGGGGCCCGTGCTGGTGTTACCGATATTAGAGCGGACGGGGCTCACGGCAGATCTTTACCCTAGACGTTCGCGCAAGATGTGACACTAAGAAGTGCGGTAGCCACCAACGTTTGGCACTGCCTACCCGTCAGCAATAAAAGATTTAACCCAGATGCCTAATCGGCTGGTGCTGCCACCTCGGTAAAGCCTTCTCCTTGCACAGCCTGTATAAGCCGTACCGAACGATTAGACGTTTTTCTGTTCTGAATTCTGCTTTTGCCGGTGTAAGTTTATTTTGAAATTCTAACCACTAAGTCGAGTCCTGTCGTACAACTCTCGCCATTACGTCGGCTGGAGTAAGTTAGCTTATAACTATCAGTTCTTAGACTTTCCGGACCTCCTGATGTTTTTGCCATAGAGTTCACTGCATTATCTGAAAATGAACTAGTACCTTACGTCACAAGTAGAAGAATGATGTGTGGCATATGTATATATGTGTGTGTTCAAATGAAACCCAGCCCGAATATCATTACGGCGATGCTATTTTGGCCCGGTTCCATTTGAACGCCTCTGGTACACTAGCATTAAAAATACCGAAGTGTTGCCTGAATGCTCGGGATGCTATTCAAGTTTATTTATAATGGAATCCCTCGCATTACAAAGCCTTGATTTCTAGATTATCTCTTGGCTTCAATAATATAATTTTCCTGCCATTCATGCCAACCTGCTTAACTGAACTAGTTCCTGTCTTCTAAATAAACAAGACTTTTGAAACATCTCGTAGTCACTGAAACAAGCGCAGTTAGCATCACATAGTAGGCCAGGCTTTCGTAGTCTGTTTGAATATACAATTAATGTCTGGTATTTATAAGACTGTTCCTGGACGCCTCCAGTTTGTTTAGCACACACACACACACACTTACCTACCTTGTGGAAACACTTTTGTAACTGCTGGACTATCAGGGAAACGGAGAGGACTGACCCGGGCAAAAGAAGGAAGATATGTTCCGGTAAAACAGGGGCCACTTCCGTCATGAGCACCGTGAGTGCTACCATCTCTACAATGCTGGCTAAAACTCCCTATTAAAAAGTTAGAAAATATTGATTAACTGCGTTTAACTTTTTTAAAATAAATAATTGTATCAAATCTAGATATTGTTAATGTTCGGTTTAAAAGATTTTTGGTGATGACGTGAGTTAATGCGTAGACTGATGTGTATCAGCGAGGCTTCGAATAGTGTCTCGCGCAGATCAGTATCAATTTGAGCATGGTTTGCTTAAAGTTCGTTTGAGTAGAAGAATTTAAGAAAGCTTCCATTTAGTAGTCAAGTGTGTGAGCAGCGATCAGTGTAGCTTTGGGTAATATCTGTGAAAAGTGATTGGTTAGCGGGCGTAGTTGGTTCGAGCGGTCATTAGCGTGGATCTAAGTCGACCTTTTCTCAAATGTTCGACCACTGATCAATGCAGATTTGAATAAAGCTTAGGGCGGTTATCGACGCAACTCTGAACACGACGTGTTGAAAGACTCAGAGAACTACCATTAAGTACCCCCCGGCTCCTCGGAAATTATTCACAACGATCTTAAACGGGAAACCAAAGAGGGTTATATTCACCAGAAACAGGTGGAAAGGTTTTGGCCACTTTGTCCATTCCATCACGCAAATGAACGGCGTTTTCCACGTGATGTGAAGCAGGGTGAACACCTGAGGAGCGACAAGGATGACGCAAACAATGCAATACCTGAAAGACAAACATAAAATACAGCGTGTAGAGTAAAGCAACAACAACTCATCTCCCTGCAGGTATACCTCGTCCAAGGGGGTAGATTAAAAAAGCTACCTGCAAACTCGTCAATTGTCATCAGCCGCAGCCCTTTCCGAACGCTCACAACGAAATCGGACGGTCAGCGCTCATTTGCACAACCTGATGGAATTAGCCGTGATGTTTAGTCTGGAAGCCGGGGAATCGACGACAAATCGAAGTAGGAGGCTTGCACGTCTCCTAGCAGTGTCAGGGTTGCTCCGCCCTTTGATGTGCAGGCGTGGAGACAAAAGCGAATGTCCACGACGCGTCTCTGTGTCGTGGACGACTCTCAGTCGAGACGAATAGACGTCATGCAGTTTGTTAAAGGCAATCTACACACCGCGTACTTTTCACTATAAAGAGTCCTTTCCCTAACCCGTTCAGGCCTATTGGTTACCTATCTTGGCCGCACGCTTGTTTTGCGAAGTTTTTTCGGACTGTGCTTCAACTTTAAGTCGAACCGATCGGTGCTCTCAGGTGTCCGTCATTGTCCAGGATCATTGGTTCTTCGCCATTAACGTTTTTATTAACTCTACTGTGGGCTGTTTACATATAAAGATTTTTCTAAAATAAAAAAAATTTTTTTTTACATGTAAAAAAATGGCAATGATTTTCTAAAATTCCACGATAATTTTAATATTCTTTTTGCACCTGAATAATAATTACCCAAGATCTGTGTTGGTGTAATAGGATATGAATCGATATATATATATATCAGCTTTAATTCTTATTAATAAGAATTAAAATGGTTAGCTAACTTGCTTATATGCAAAGGAAACCCTAAGATGTAATGACCGAATACCTGTCAAAAAAAGAAAAAAGAAATGCATACTATCAGCTATTTACTCTTTTTTTTTTTAAAGTCAGATATTTTCTCTTTTAAATCGAGGCATTTAAACTTAAATAATTACTGAGTGTCGACGTAAGTATTGTTGTCGTTTTATGCTGATATTTTTGCTTGTCCTCGAGACCGGGCCACGGGAGCGCAAATGAAAGCACATTGTGTTTCAGAAAGGTCAGGGTTAACTATCGCAAACAGACATCTCTGTCAACAAAAATCATTAATTGAAATTTAGAATTCGATTAATTCGCTTCCTTATGTAGTCTGCGCTCTATCCGATCCTCGGCCTACTGGTCTGGGATTAATAAGATAAATGCTTAGAACGAACACACTTAAGTAAAGTAATTTTTGTGGTGTACACGGAAATGAAACGCGAGTACAAACAAAAGCTTTTAAAAGATTTCCTTTTGACACGTCCTTCTCGGTAAAAAAAAGGGGTCTTCGGCACAGTTCTGAAACACCGGATGAATATAAACATCACAGGTAGAGAGAGCTCGGGGAAAATGGAGGGCCTGTCACTTATCACCGCCTACAACTCCACCTCTCTTCTCCTGCAGGTCTCTTTGTGGTCGGGTTCTTGAACGCCAGCAGTCTCTTTGTGAACCGCCGACGACAAGACCGGGTTCGGAAAATCTTAGAGCGGATAAGTAAGTGAGGTCCACGGACCCTCAGACAGCGATCCTGAATAATACTTTTAAAAAAAAGGGGGGGGATAAATACTCACCACGTGGCGGATCTTATTTCATCGAATCTGTGCAGGCGCATCAACCACACGAGCGACACCTTATTTGCTGTCATGGCAACCCACATTAGAAAAAAAGTGAAGACCGAAAATATGGCCTGGAAAGAGTTGGAAATCCGTGAATTAGATGAATGGATACAGGTGAAGCTGTAGACGCTGGATACAAACCGGGACTAGTTACCATAACGATAAACCAAGGGTCGGGTCAGGCGTCAAGAGAAGCTATGATTAAACGCAAGGATTCTAAGCTGGTCAGCTGACCGATTAACCTTTAATTGTAAGAACCTGACTCCGTAATTTGTCACAAAAGAACTTTTAAGCAGCAGCCCCGTTACCCATCTTTCATCTTCCTGCACTCAGCTCACAGTCGTGAAAGTAAATCAATCACAGGTGAATGACGACGCTGAAGTCGTCTTTAGCTAAAGGGAGATAAACAAGTAAACACTTTAAATGTATAATAATAATAATAATAATAATAATAATAATAATAATTAATAATAATATCATAAAAAACTGTAGTTTATTCAGACAATTCAAGTGATTTCCTGATGACTGCGTGACCGCAAATAAAAATAGGATCATAAATCTGCCTGGGTGATACAGGCGGTTATCGCCCACCGGAGCAGTCTCGCTCATTACGAGACTTACATATTACTTCTACCCATCTCTCTTTTAATTATCTTTTCAGGTGATACTTTCAGCCCTCCTCCCAATCACCACTTCCCCGAAAACATTTCACATCCATATTGCTATATCAAAATAGAAAGAACGAAAAAAACAAAAACAAACAAAAAAAAAAATCTGAAACAGAATAACTCCGGCTCATCCTTGGAAACTACGTCGTTAGCCAAGTATCGTGTAAGATCTCGTCGCTCGTGAGTTTATACTGAGAACACTGGCTCGTCCGCACAGCGATCCTGGGGGGTGAATCAAGGTAGGCGCTGGAAAGCTTCCTCAACTTAATAACGAGAGCCGGATTAGCTCCGATGGAGTTGTGGAAGACCAGACATCATCAAACTCTGCGGTTGCCAAGAGACCGAATGATGTGGATGCCACGTGACGCAGTTACTCGAAAGTTTTAGAATTAGGCCTGTTGTCGCAGCAGCTATAAATAGGTGGATAATTAAAAGAAGAAAAGAGGCAGCACCCGTGAACAGAGCTACTGGGATCTTTGGACCAGGTATGAAGTAGACGGTATATTCCTGAAAAATGAAGATTTTTGTAGGGTCTTCAGACAGCAAAAGTTAATGGCAACCCAGTGCGCCTTTACCTACCGTAAACCGTTATTCAGTTTGCCGTGACACGGTCAGAGTAATTGCTAAACAGATCTATACGTCACCTTTAACGGCTGTCTTAAAGAACCAACATCCATCCTTACGTGACATAAACATGCCTTTAAATATAAAAAAAGAAGTACCCTGCTTCTCCATCGCGCTAGTAAAGATGCGTCGATTTCTCTGCAAATTTTTTTTTTTTTTTTTATAAATCTCGAAACCAGTCCGAGTCATGTTCGTAAACAGCCAGGTCCAAACTAACTCCTGAAGACGGCCCCTACTAGCAAAGCGAAATGTCGGGCCGCTGCTGAACACTTCCACGACTACGAGAGCCTCGATTCGCCGGGAAAACTCTTCCTAAGCCCTGATTCCACGCCGAGACGACAACTTACCATTAATGGCTTCCGCTGCTCGGTTCCGGCCACCATTGTCTCTGAGTTATGGCGTTGCCATCAACTGAAAAAGCAAAAAGGGAAGTCAAACCTGACCCTTCGACACGGGAACTAATTCGCAGAACCGCCGCGTGGGTTTCCGGTTTGTTGTTTTGTTTTTGTTTGTTTTTTAAAGCGAGTGCTCGCTAATGGATGTCTGGCAGACAAAGAATGCAATATCGTCGGTGATGGGTAAGGGGAAAGCTATGTCATGAACCGAAAGGATGTAGCGTGTTAACAGCTGCCACCAAGCGATGTACCATCCGTCCGAAAGCCGTAAAGAATAACCTTTTGCAAGCGAGTCGACGTGGTTGTCATTTATCAATGGAACTACTGAACTGCGGTCTTTCCCATTGAGCCACAACTCTATTGAATCCTCGAACTCTTGAAATAATTAAGAAACAAGCCAGTTGTATGAGAGAAAGCCCCCCCCACCAATTTTTTTTTCTTTATCCGGAAGATATATATTTGCTTTTACCGAAACCATTTAGAATTTGAAAAAAAAAACAAAAACGGCTGAGATCATTTTATTTATCTATCTGGGGAATTGTGGGAAAGGGTATAACGTCGGCGTATAGTGGAGACGTCACTACAGATAATTGTGGGAAAGGGTATAACGTCGGCGTATAGTGGAGACGTCACTACAGATATTTAAAACTGAAAGTATATCGGATCATCATCATCTGATTATTATTATTATTATTATTATTATTATTATTATTATTATTATTATTATTATTATTATTATCATCATCATCATCATCATCATCTTCTCCCGTATACGACCAGGCACATAAATAAGGATTTTAAAGAGTGGTGAATATTCAAATATTAAACAAGTTGTCTTCTGATAGTCCTGGTGAGAGGAAGAAAGCAAGAAGAAGGAGGGGATCGAAGAAAAACGAAAAGTAGTCGTGGAGAACGAATGATGCGGAAAAGATTGTCTAGATATTTCTACGGTCGGGCTGGAATACCTTTGGGCGGGGTGGTCGTCCGGTGACATAAACCTGCGTACTCCAGTGTAGTCAAGAGAGACCCGTGGGAGTCAGTCAGTGAGTTGTTCCGTTGTGGTTTGAAAATAGAATTCGAATGTCCACCGCGGCCTCGTGTTTAGTCAAATGCGTCCGACCTTAAGAATGAATTATTTGGCCCCCAAAAACACGGAGAAACTGCGCCATAAAGCTCTCCCGCGAGATCTCCTCCAAACAGCCTCAGCAGAACCATCTTTCTTGCTTATATTATTTGGCTGGCGGCAGGAAACAAGAGCTTAGTTCGGCCGACTCATCGCTCCCTCCATGTCGACACTTCCAGCTGCATACAGTCTGTAACCTCGACAGCTTTGTCACAAACCAAGACGGCCGAGTTTCGGTTGAACGTTCCTCACCGCGTCCAATATCATGCCGCCACACCAGGGACTTTTGTCAGATTGACCCTGTCGCACCAGGGACGCGTCGAAGTTGTTTTATTTTTAAAGTTGAAAGCCCCCCTCCCCTCAAGCCTCGCCCATTAGCTTTGTACTGGCGTCGGGGGATGCTTCGTATTTAACGGATCTTCCTTGGCGCTGCTGCTAATTAATTATGGCCACGTCGCTTGTACATAGGCAGCCGAGTTTTTAATAATAACAGTTGTTTCTTATCGCGACTGAAGCCAAATTTAGATAGTATATTTAGATAACTTTCTGACGGAAGAGAGACAACTCTGGCCGATCAGCTGGTCAGATAGGACTAATGGGTAGTTATGAGACTGGGGCTGTCCAATACACGATGTTTTAATGTAAGTGGGGGAGACACTTCTCGCACTAAGATCAGGCAAAAAAAAAAAAAAAAACAACAAAAAATGGGGGCACTGACAGACACATTTAAGGCCCCCCCTTTTTTTTAGCCGGCCGCGTAAAAAAAAGGTGTCGAATGCATCCGGTAGAACTTTATCCGAGATAGTCGACTAAAATAGCTTCTCCGTCGTCGTCGTTGTTCGCTTCTTTATTGTTTGTTGTTGTTGTTTTTTTTTTAAAGTTGAAAGCCCCCCTCCCCTCAAGCCTCGCCCATTAGCTTTGTACTGGCGTCGGGGGATGCTTCGTATTTAACGGATCTTCCTTGGCGCTGCTGCTAATTAATTATGGCCACGTCGCTTGTACATAGGCAGCCGAGTTTTTAATAATAACAGTTGTTTCTTATCGCGAATGAAGCCAAATTTAGATAGTATATTTAGATAACTTTCTGACGGAAGAGAGACAACTCTGGCCGATCAGCTGGTCAGATAGGACTAATGGGTAGTTATGAGACTGGGGCTGTCCAATACACGATGTTTTAATGTAAGTGGGGGAGACACTTCTCGCACTAAGATCAGGCAAAAAAAAAAAAAAACAACAAAAAATGGGGGCACTGACAGACACATTTAAGGTCCCCCCTTTTTTTTAGCCGGCCGCGTAAAAAAAAGGTGTCGAATGCATCCGGTAGAACTTTATCCGAGATAGTCGACTAAAATAGCTTCTCCGTCGTCGTCGTTGTTCGCTTCTTTATTGTTTGTTGTTGTTGTTTTTTTTTAATGACACCCAGGTCTTTAATCAGCGGTAATTAGTAAAAAATTTTTTGTTAGAACTGGGGTCAAAGACTTGCGGGTATAAGGTGATTCCTCGCTAATGGACAGGCCCGCGGCGCTTCGGCTGCTGCGAACGTCTCTCCCACGTTAACCCCCCCGGCTCTTATTTTTATACGCAAACTATAGAAAAAGAGAGAGAGTGTGTGGGGGGGTGGGAGAGGGGAGGAGGAAGTGCGCGCCGCGCCGCGAGACCATACCCGACAAAGGTGTGCGCAGTCCCGCAGTGACGTTACCAATCACCGGGCCGGGTGCCGACATCGTGGCTTTACTGATCTAGCGAACCGGGACGAAGCGCTAACAGTTTGGGTAGAGCCATTCTGTGCGTTTATGAGACATGTTTAGCGACGCCGAAAGACTGATCCCGTTCGGATTCAGTTTGTCGGGTGGGGGGGTTGGTGGGGTCAGATACCCGCCGTTTCCCGTAAACACAGGCCGTCCTTGAAGGGTTAACTGCCGCCGTCATTTGCTTGCAGCGTGCTTCACGTTGCGTGCCGAATTGGCTCCACGCAAAGAATTATCCGCGGGGTTGGGGGAGGGAGGGAGCTAAAAATGGCGACCGGAAGGCTTTAAAGTGACCTTGCAGTAATGGAATACCATGCCCCGCCCCTCAAGGGCACGGTCCCCCCCCTCACCACGGTTGCTGTTGGAATTTTCTTTTCTTTGTCTCCATTGCTAGGGTTAACGAACCCCCAACCAGTTCCACGGGTTTGCGTGTGTATCGTTCTGTGCTGGATTCGTTTTCCGAGCCAATCCCAGCGCAGAGAGTACAGGGGATCATCCCCGTGCGTCGCTCACGTAAACCCGTGACCCTAATTAACTTTCTGGAAATGATTTTCCGAATACGAACACACACACACACACACCACACACACCACACACACACACACCCTCCCAGATTGCCCTTTCTTTTCCGCTCAGATTGCGCGTATCCCTAAGACGGCACCTTCCGTCGGCGTTCACCGACACCAGTTAACTGACGCACACCGGCTGCTTCCGGTGATGAACCGGAAATCTGGCCGCGGTTATCCGGAAGTTGGGCGATCCCTCTTCAGGGCACTCAAGCAGCACCGTTTCAGAAATAATAGAAACGCGCCAAGAAAAACAGCGGGGGGGGGGGGAATGGCAACAAAGAAGATTCGAGAGTAAATAGATTTGTAAATAGGAAAGAGAGTTCATCGAAGTTCTGTCGTCTTCTGAAACTCGAACAATCGAATTGGACGGCCGCAGATCCGATAAGCGGTCGCAAGTCAATTCGCCATCGGTATCGTTCTCACACAGAATTAAAGCCGCCGAGGTAACTTTAAATTCTTAACCGCTCAGCGAGAAACGCTGAATTTTCGCCAAAGAGAACGGATGTTGCTGGCGACCTGGATCCATCTTAACTCGGGAAAGGCGTGCACAGAGAGACATCATCGCCAACAACAACAAAAATGCGTTCTGTCGGTCGCTGCAACCGCCAATGTCGACGTGATCTGATTGTAGGTATCCGGTGGAAGCGCGATTAAATACTTTAAATCCTGTGTTGCACGAACACCGAGCGAATTCGGAGACCCGACGGTGGAAAGTCTTTTCGCTCACGAGAAAAATAGAAGAAACTCCGCGGGCTCCGCGTTACGTGGCCAGAACAAAGCATAAAGGATAAGAAAGGGTTAACAGCCAGTTTATCGTTGGCAACCATATTCAACAGCTGTATTCTAAAGGGGTAAAAGAAGAAAAGGAGTCTAAAACTTGCCATTAGTAGCCTAGTTCTTCGCCTTTAGCTCTTTTAAGGTATCGCAGAGTATGGATGGAATTCTTCCTTTCTTTCTTTGCCATAGTAAGTGAGAAACCCGACTCTTGAGAGTCGCCTTCCGTTAATTTGTTCCAGCTGAAAGATAAAAGGTTTCTCTTAACGCGCGTCCATTTTGGAGTTTGTTTAGGAAATACGAGCCTTACGGCGGATAGGTCCGCTTGCTAGTTTTCCCGAGTTCAGAGATATTCGAGTTGAACTCAAAGACGTTTCTTTTTCTTTTTTGTTGTTGTTGTTGTTGTTGTTGTTGTTGTTGCTGTTGTTGCTGTTGTTGTTGCCTGTCAAGAAGATTTTTTAAAAAGCCCATTTACAGGGTGGAGAACGAGAAACGCGCTAGCCCGGGTGGCTGCGAACGAATTATACAGCGAGTCGACTGGGAGGAATCCTCGCCAGCAACTCTCAAAGATGCCGTCCTTCAGGGCCTCAGCACCTCGGGGAAAGCATCACCACAGCGTGGAATGTTTGGACTGGATCTATTCCCATCTGTTTGTCCTTCGTGGCTAGAAGCCAAGCCATCGTCAGGCACCGACCGAGCGGTCAGCGGCGCCCACCCCACTCAAAAGCCCCCTTTAAAAAAAAGTTTTAATTTTTTTTTATTATTGTTATTATTATTGACGCTGCCCATCTCGTCGCTACACTTGGCACCGGTAGCATGTATGTCAGGTATGTCTAAAACACACAAAAGAAAATCCCACCGGAGTGGACAAAAGTCCCACGATGTACACAAATACCTTTAAAAAAAACCAAAATAGAAAGCAAAAATACAATGTCCACGCCAGAGTTGTATTTCAGCATGTTCGTCAAATGAAAAACACAGAACCGTATTTGTGGATCTCTACATACCTGGAATTTTTACACCTTTGTATCAACCTGCGCTCAAGGCGAGTGTTTTATTTTTGCCGCTTTTATTAGTATAATTACGATGTATTAAAAATAGCATCCGGAATGTCATTGAACAAAGTTTATAGCAAAGAGACGCTATTACTTTCCAATTATCGCCAAAACTATACAGAAAGACGGGTTTTCAAATATCGCTCTACCCACAGCTGTAGCTTGAAGCACAAAGAAATGGATTGTATCGCACGTCTTGTAAGTTAAAAATATTAACCTTATACAGCATTTCATAAAGATAA
Source organism: Nautilus pompilius (assembly GCA_018389105.1). Taxonomy (NCBI): domain Eukaryota; kingdom Metazoa; phylum Mollusca; class Cephalopoda; order Nautilida; family Nautilidae; genus Nautilus; species Nautilus pompilius. The sequence continues at coordinate 13,827 of JACATO010002232.1, forward strand.
GTAGATTTGTACGCGTGACCGTATCATCTAGACGGTTTGTATCTTTATTAATTAGTAAACTTCGTTCGTTATGCGGAACATGTTTTTGTCGGACAAGAAATCGCTCAATGGCGGGATTAGACGTGATAATACTTAGGCGAGATCAATCCTGGTCTTCCTTGGACTTCTTCGCATATTAAACAAAAATTAAGACGGAGCACTCAAAGACAAAAGTAAACATATCTATTTTCCTGTGTACAAACGATACTTAATTTGTATTCAAATAGTGCTCACATATTGAAGTAATGTTCATATTGCATACGAGTAACACTAACGTTATGTTCAAATAACGGTCGTATTGTGTATAAGTAAATTAAAGGAGAAGGAAAATAAAAGAATAATTTTAAAAATCCCAGGATCCTGATAGTATCAGTCCTATAATTCTAAGCCGTGCGGCAGATGAAGTTAGCTACCAGAAGACTGCCTTATTAGGATATTCATTTGGTCTTTGTTCCCAGCCAGGACGGCCATTAGACTGGAAAGTTGCTAACATTTCACCTATTCTCAAGAATGGTAACCAAAAGCAAATCTGAAAATTACCGACCAGCTAACTTAATAAATATCGTCGGCAAAAATGGTAGAATAAGTCGTTTAAGACGAACTACAGATAATATGGCGCAGGAAAACGTGTCGAGAGATACATCAGTTACAAATCTTAATGATGCGATTTTCGGTGTGGATGAAGGTATTACAGATGCAGTCACTTAACTGGGCTTGATTAATGTCTTTGACATGGCTCCACTTCATCGTTCAATTAAATTTTTTTTTTTTTTTAGTAAAATGGAAATGTATACATAATTTGTGGAAATTCGTGATTGTGGCTAGATTATTTATCAAACGTTATTATTAGAATATCCCAAGGCTCCGTTTTGGAACCATTCGTGTTTTTTTAAAATTTAATTAATGCTTATAAATTGCAGAAGTCTTGTGGATGATGTCAATTTATACGCTACCGTTAACGCTAACTATGATGTTAGTTATTTCTAAAATGATTTAAATATAATGCCTAGCTGAACCACCAAGTAGCACTTCCTGCCACACGTGTATTCAATTCATATGGTTCGTAGCGATGTCAGCGCTTCTAGCGGCTGTTCAATATAACTCTAAATGGGCAAGCAGGGTGGAGGACAGATAGAATCTTAAGGTTGCTAAACGTAACTGCATATGACGCACTAGTTAGACCACATTTAGAGTATGGGTTTCTGGCTTGCTCTTCCGTTTCTCGTTAAAGATGTCGATAGTTTGAAGAGAGAGACAGAAGACGTTTTGCCGGAACGATGGATAATATCAGACTGCACCATCGAATTTACAGCGATGGCGAGGTGAACACGACACTGCACTGCAGTGAGTATGTCTGAAACCTCGTCGGAGAGGTACACAGAGAAGACTACGAATTTATATAAATCCAGAGAATTCCTGCCCCTGACCCAGACTAACTAAATTCAACAATTAACCCTAGCACCCCCATAACCTTTTATTTATTTTTCTTTTGTATATTTAAATTAAATATCCTCAACACCGAAAAAGATTATAACCGGAGCAATAACTGTTTGATTATTAAACGTATACATGATAACTTCCGTGTTCTTTTAAACAACGACGGCACTTTTTAAAATCATTTCACTTAACCTGGCTGAAATAATTTATCTATTGCTGTAGGATGCGGCCGGGTGATTGTTTCTGCCTGTTTGTCGGGCTCAGATTAATGTAGTAATTAATTAGACAGGAGAACAACGGTTTAAGACAATTTCTTGCTCTTAATATGCTTGTACATTCTTTATGTGACGATACCGGATCCGCAATGTATAATGGCAATTATCTTAAGGTTTCACTGTCACTTTACCCGCGGATAAACAAGTAATTTACCTGTACGGCTTCTAAAACCAAATAAACATGTTTCATGGTTGTCACGGAAGAATTAAAAACAGTCCAGCCGTAATAGACGCTTTGTTTAGTATATTATGACAAAAGTTGTAAAGTCTCTGACCAACGCCATCTGGGTGGACCCGAACAGCAAGCGGGTGGTCTGGGTAGAAAATAGGTAAAATCTTGTAAAAGATTTTGAAAATTGCTCCTTATATTGTGTTACCTGAGAATACCTGAAGAAAACAAAAAAAACCCAGAGCTTATTGCGACGTAGAGAAGACCAGGGCCACTGGCTGCAAAAATAAATCGTTACGGCACTGGTAATTCTTAGATGAACCGTATGGACGAGGCGATAACATATGACGTCAATTATAGCCTCGTTTATACGATTAATTGGGAATTGCAGGTACTGTGACAACCAGCCCCAGTCTCCCCAATTATCATCTTTTTTTAAACCCCCCCAGATAAATTTTTTTTTCTTTTCTCCTTTTTTCTGTAAGTAAAAATTCTAATATATTTATATAAATTTCTGAGCACCTCGTATGCCTATCTAACTAATATACTTCTATTTCTTAAAAAACAAACAACAACAACAGTTTTCTTTGTCTAACTGTTTGCCGGTAGCTTATCGGCGACACGGTTATAAACGAACTTTTTTGCCTTTACTTCCTATGCACGATCGTGTAGCGCACAAACCACATTCTAGGACATCCAAGTGAACAAGCGAACTGCACACGCCATTAGAGGTTCGGTCATTTGCTGAAGATAGAACCTGAAAACAATCAAACACAGGGGGGTGGAGAATAAAGTCACTCAGCTATTTTTTTAATTAGTCTTTTCTTTTCTCTCCTTGTTTAAGTTTTTGTTCACGTCAACGTTAACGGTGGCTGCCATTCACCCGGATATGAAAAAAAATGATGTTGGTACACTTTCTTATCGGCATTTAATTAAAGCACTAATGCGACTATAAGTTGTCCTAAACTGAAGTACCTGGGGATCCGTTCTAGGACCAGTTCTGTGACGGCGATACTGCTGTTCGACCAGTCGGGAAGGAGATGTTTGTGGTCGGTATACAGGTAAACGGAAGGGCTATAATGGTACGGATTTAAACGAGTCAGCCACCAAGAACGCTTCTCAAGATTAACCCTAAAAAAAAAGAAGACAGGATTAGAGAGCTCCAACGTAAAAACCAGACGAACCGTGGCGTTTACCTGACATTAAATATGAAAGGTAGTAAATCTCATGAACATGCTTTGTAAAAGATGCTTTGTTTCGGGTTATTATATCATTATTTGAAGATGAAATAAGAACGGGTTTTTGTCCAAAGACTGCGAAAAGAGCCAGAAGCGTTCCCGTTATTTTCTTTGGGCTCGACGTCGCGCGCTGTGCTTTCCCCTAAGATGACAAAAATATTAATAAAAAAAATTTTTTTTACCTGTGCGTAGATTTGTCTCGACGATAACGAAGACAGCTTATCACCATCTCGTTCGAAGCCAGGTGCGAGGGCCGGATTTGTCAATTATATGTCGTTTTTGTTCCGGCCTTAAATAAGCCCAGCAGGCCACCTGAGGGCCAACTTAAAAGAGATAGCCCTTAGTAAACTTTATACACACACACACAAACACACACACACACACATACAGTATACTGTTTGAAGCATTTTAGATCTTCTTTGCTTGTTTTTTTTTTGTTGTTGTGAGATGGTTCCTCCTAACGGTAGAATAAAAGCAATAAAAAAAATGTCTTGAAGTTTCTTTGAAGATCATTTCGCAAAACTGTTTTCCGGAAATTTGGAGAAGAAACTTTGGGAGGGTCCTACGTCGCGTTTTTGGAGTTCCGTATATAATGCGCGTGTTTATTTCTTTGTTTGTACGCGCGCCTGATAAACTGCAGCTCCTTGCTCAGACACTGAGAGATTCGCGGAGATCTATAATCGCGCCAGGTATCACAAACCATTCGTGATACCATGATCTTAACAAAAAGAGAGAGAGAGAGAGAAGAAAATATAATAATTCAGTCCAAACAGTTTGTTTAACAGCGAATTGCGCTCAAAAAACGAATTCACAATAATTAGAAGAAAAACATGTAATTTCTTTTTTTAGTGCTGCTAATAAAAGTTGTAACCCTTTCCCTACCACACACACACACACACACACACACACAAACATGCGTGCACGTAAGGCTGAGTAACGACGATGCTGGCTTTTCTATAGTCTATCTATGGATGTGTACTTTGCCGAAGTGTTCCTTCATTTGGTGGCGACACAACAGTTCGAAAGGTAAATCGGAAAGTCCGGAAATCCTTCGGAAGCAAATCGAACACCGATAATAAACGCGGAGCTGGATTCTCTGCTCGTTTTCTTTTTGCGAATGTCCGACAGCCACAAAAAAACTGGTGGTGGAGTATGGCGTAAAATCCTTCGAATCGGTTTCTGGTGATAGGCTTTGTAAAGTCGCGCAAAGGTCTCAGGACATCCGCGCGCACCTCACTATTGTCTTGACTCGGACGGCTTAAACGTCACCCCCAGTCTTCTGTAGACGACAACCAGACCTTTTCTTCTTAGAGGCACGAAAGCCTTTCTTCTCAGCAGACTCGATTCGAAATTCACATCTTGCACAAAGTTTTCCGCGTTCATGCGTCCAAGATGAACCCAAACTGGGCTCAAACACCTCTGTCGATGTCCCCAGAAACTAGTGGGCCCGGGTAAGAAGAATTTTTTTCTACTGCCGAGTTTGTTGTTCAAGAAAGGAGAACTCAGCTGAAACCAGGAGCAGTGGATGACAGACATCCATTTCTCCACACAGTAATTTGGCCAGAACATCTAAAAAGGTGCAAGTTTTCGGTTTAGAGTTACTGTCAGCGAATATCCACTATAATACAATTATCAGAGACAGGAATGTGTGGTCACATGTTTGTTTTTTTTTAAAAATTCGTTTTAAAACATTATTATTATTATTAAAAAGTAACAGATTTGCTAAAAATTGAAGGTATGGTGTTAGAAATTGTTATGTCTAACTACTATTCCACACCATCCAATTCACCAAACTGAAGCATGTTATGGGTTTTTTTTTAAAGCACAGTGGACTTATCGTTGCAATATTAACACGTAATCTTTAAAGAGGATAATTATTTGTGGGGTGGGAATGTTTACGGTTTGGGGGGTCGGAAGCCGGTCTTGAAAATTAATTATTATACCTGCGCAGAATTCTACCTGTGTATCCTGCATATATTAAACTAAGAAACAGGGCCGGAAGACACGGCGCTCAAATGAAAGTAGTTCGGTAAATCCTTCTAAAGCAAAGAGAGAGAGAGAGAGAAAGGGTTAAGGTAAAATTTGTTGTCGTCATGGTGATGCACAAATTGATAAGCAAATTTATTCGTAAATTTCAAATCTCTCCTGTCATATAAAAGGATTATTTAGGAAGAAAACGAAAGCGAAACAGAAGTTGGTGGTGCAAGGGGGAGGTAAATACGCGCGCTATTTTTATTTGTAATAGGATGAATTATCTCCCCCCCTTTGCAACTTCCGCCGCCTTAATCGAGTGGAGACTTCCACTCTCCGCGGAACGATGTCGGCGGCTCTTACGGGGTCCGTTTGGTTTCAGAAAGTAATCACCCTTCCGGCCAAGTGTAGGGGCTGCCATCTGATCACTGATGAGGTGGAAAGAAAATTGCCCGAGTTGAAGAATATAAAAGTTGGCTTGCTACACATACTAAGTAAGTCCCCCCCCCTCCCCTCTCCTCCTCCTCCTCCTCATCATTTAGAAGGCGCGGACCCAAAATTCGCGGAACCGTCTTGCACAGTGTTAACCCTTCTTGCCCAAGTAGTAGAAGCTTCGCCCCCCCCAGTGATACGTCTGTCTTCTCGGCCAGAAGTAACAGTAAAAGAAAAGATAAAAAAAAAAAAGGGGCTGTGGGTTGAGTGGGGAAGGGGAAGGGGAAGGGGGAGGTTGTTTTCTTTTTAACGTTAAAGCTTGGAAGAGTTGGAACCTGCGGGGGTCTGTATCGGTGTTGGTACTTCCCAGTCCAGTGCACCATGTTATCCGTTACTTTCACTTTTGTGTTCCAGTAAAGCACACGTCTGCCAGCATAGTCCTGAACGAGGTGAGTACCGCGGGCTGATCCGCCTGATCTCCTCCTAACGACTACCTACACAACCAAACTGTTTCCTTTTTAAAGGCAGGCAGGCAAACAAACAACTAACAGCCTCTGTCTTAGCAATACTCTCTCTCTCTAATACAGGCATGTCAAACATGCGGCCCTTTACAAGCACACACCTGCGGCCCCACAAAGGATACTAATTTGCAACAAAAATATTCTGCAATACATTTTATTAAATGACTTCAATTAATTGCAATGTGCGCAATTGGTTGTCGTGTGTGGCCCTCATGACAACACATGTGACCCATGTGGCCCTCGGGGGACCCTCAGTTTGACATGCCTGCTCTAATATATATATATATATGTCTTAGCAATACTCTCTCTCATATATATATATATATATATATTATGTCTTAGCAATACTCTCTCTCATATATTATGTCTTAGCAATACTCTCTCTCATATATTATGTCTTAGCAATACTCTCTCTCATATATTATGTCTTAGCAATACTCTCTCTCACATAAATATGTCTTAGCAATACTCTCTCTCATATATATATATATATTATATATATATATATGTCTTAGCAATACTCTCTCTCATATATTATGTCTTAGCAATACTCTCTCTCATATATATATGTCTTAGCAATACTCTCTCTCATATATATATGTCTTAGCAATACTCTCTCTCACATAAATATGTCTTAGCAATACTCTCTCTCACATATATATGTCTTAGCAATACTCTCTCTCATATATATATATATGTCTTAGCAATACTCTCTCTCATATATATATGTCTTAGCAATACTCTCTCTCACATAAATATGTCTTAGCAATACTCTCTCTCACATATATATGTCTTAGCAATACTCTCTCTCATATATACATATATATATAATGTGTATGTACACAGTTTACTCTGCTAAATACTTGTCTTTGAAGAAGGTAAACAAGACTATTAAAAACTGTAAGCATTGAAATATAATACAGAGAATTTGTTTTGGGACATTTTTCGGTAGCTGAACTAACTAACGAACCTACGTTTCAATGATTTTCCCCCTTTTGTCATTGTCAGGATTTAGGTTTTAACGACTGGTCTGAAGTATTATATCATAAATTGCACTGGCATGGGCTGGTCTTATTCTCTACATCCTGTGAATATCACAGCACTTCCGTTCTTCTTATATTGAAATTTAAGTATTATTGTCATCACTTTATTTTTCTCTTTTAATTCATTTTAATTTTATTTGGCTTATTTGTAAAAATTATTTTAAAACCCATTTTGTCAATAAATCCAAAGCTGCTGCTGCTAGATGGAAGTTCGGTCTTTACCTATTTTGAGAAAAAACGTTCATCTAGGATTATGTCATTTCTATCCATCTATTTGTTTTCTTTTTGGTTGAAACATGCAATTACTGTGTATATGCAACAAAATTTGTTTTCAGACCTAATACAAGTTATTTCCCTTATATGGTGATTACACCAGAAAATTTTGCCAAAGGGAAGCAACTTAGTTCTGAATTATCTTCCTCTAGACATAATTAAAACAAATTAGTATCATCTAGTAATAAAATCATGAAATTAGAAGTAACAAAATTTAGTCTTTTTTTTTTGTTTCTGCTTTATTTTGAAACAAGACTTGTATAAGAAATTCACTCAACTTTCTTAAAGAGTAGGCACCTGATATTAGGATGTGAAAATGATTGCAGATTTACTATGAAAATATATAATTCTAACAATTTTTCTTTATCCCTTTATAAAGAATTTCTAAGGTCCCATGGCTCATTATAAAAGAAGAAAAAAAAAACTTCAGTACAAAGATTTCATTCCTTTTTAGAATGGAACATCAAATGTTTAAATAGAGAGAATTTTTTCCAGCAACACTTCTTCACATTTTGTAACACATTAATCTGGTAAAATCATTGTCATTACATTCAGTAATTTTTTCTTCCTCTTCCAGAACTGGGATCCTAATGTGAGGTAAGATCCAGCACTGTAACCGAGGACTAACTTAGCACCAAAACTGTTTGTTGTTTTTTTTTCTTTTAACTGCTTTACAAGGTTTGTGATGATTGACAAACCACACATGAGCACATTCAGTGAGGGTGGTTAATTAAAGCTGTGTTCTAGTCTGTTGCTGGGTGGCTGGTAGCCCAACTGCTTAGGCTACTGAGTTTGATCCCCAGGGGGATTGCTTGGTTAGGGGTACCTCCCTGGCATGTTTTATTCCACCAGCCAGCCACTTGAGTTTCCCTCCCATATCTAAAAATGGAGAGTTCTAGTAAGAATTCCCCTGGAAAGTCGGTCCTGGGCCCTTATGGGCAAGATGATACTTTCTTGCCTGAATAGCCTCCCTTGTAGAGACTGAATGAAAAGACAGAAGGAAAAGGAACAGTAAGTTGGTTGATTCACCTGCACTTTCCACATCATCTTTGCTCTGTCACTGTTATTAAAGGACCATTGTAATCCATAGTGTTTACGTACAGTAGGATTTTAAAATACCAAGTCCATTTCCATTTTAGTAAATAAAAACTAATAATTAAGATAGGAATTTAATTAAACAGTATCAACAGTGTCAAAATCAGTAAGCACATTTAAGTATAAAAGGCACTGTAGATAAACTAAGTTTTTCTAATACTCAGATATTACATTCCAAAGCATGCCGAAGGTAGTAGAATTGAGCTTTTCTTTTTGCATTTTAAGATGATTCCATAAGTGCTGTTTAGGTTAGGAGTTTGGGCAGGAATTTCTGTGATTTCCAGTGTGCCTGTAGTGAGCTTTGGATTCTTAAACTGTTGAAAAACAAAGGCATTACCAATTAATCTTAATCCGCTCAGCATAGCATGACATGGCACTGAATTTGAGCAGCAGCTCTCCTATGCCAGTATATAGTGAAGGTGACATTTCTGCTGTAACAGCCCCGGATTATATGCACAGCAGTCCAGAATATCCATCACATTTTAATTCCTGATGTTATGAGAAACATAAATGAAACTGGAACCAAATAAACAACAAGAATTAGTTTAATGTGTGTATCTTAACACCCTGTCATAGAAAAAGATAAAATCTCGGCACCTTTGTAGTCCCAGTTAGTTTCCATAGCGTCTGTTGTTCTAAGCTGTTTTGATTTTCCTAACATCAACCCCCCCCTCTCCTGAAGAAAAAGCGAAACTGAAACAGCCATATCTTTGTATACTCTAGTTCTGAACACCTGGTTCTTCCTCACCCTTCAAGGTGACCTACCGTTGTCATCGCCACTAAACCTGTGCATGCTGCCACATTTAAAAAAAACCCAACAGCTGACAGTTTTTCATTAGGATCTATGATCATGGATCAAAAGCAATCTTGACTGCAATTTCACAAATTTCTTTGAAAACCATATAAATTCAAAAAACAAAAATTACGGTTGGTGATTCTCAGCCCCACCATTCCATTTTGATGGCGCTACTGATTATTTTTCGGTACAACCACTATGCTTTGGTGGCTTTAGGGGTTCCAGTTGCGTTTACATCTGAACATGTGATCCGACACCTTTTGGAAGCTTTGTTTTTTTGTTTTTTTTTCTATTGTTTTGAACCCTCATCTCAATCAATGTTGAAAAAGGAGATGCAGATAAGGGAAATGTTTCAAGAAGTGTGTGCTGAGTGCTGTTCCGAAGGTTGAATTACTTAAGAAGCTGGACTGCGGAGTATCTGTCAGGTGGTTGCACGGTGGCAGTACAACAAGAGTTTACGATCTGGAAAACAGATAAAAATAGTCATTTTTACACTGAGAGTGATGAAGGAAAGCCGTGGATAGCTGCAAAACTTTCACGTAGCATCTGGTAAGCTAGAATTATTATTTTCTCTTCCAGGTAACAACTCGCATGTCCATCGCCTACTCTAGAAGAGACCTGTGCTCATTTGGATACAGGTTGTTTTTTTTAAAAAAAAGTAACTTTAAATTTACCTGACAGCACACCTCATCCAAGACTTTCAGGATACACCAACAATTTAGGCCATTTATTCCCAGTTTGTGTTTAATTTGCAGCTGAATTGGCAGTGTAAGGAGTAATTAGCTGTAGTATCGAAAGCAGTAGAGTTTTTGGGTCCGCTGTGTAAACCCACGGTTTTTCCACGTCTTTAATACGCTGTGCGGTCACTAACTTTGAGAAAGGAATTTTTTTTGAGTTACCAGACATTTCATCACAGATTTACTAATTCCAGGTCTTTAGCTATTTAGAATTCACTGCATAATTAAAATTATTAGGACAAATCACCGATAAGTGTAGTTTAGGTAATGTTAATTGGTTTAAGAATCACAATGTTGTCTCATCCCTTATTAGGGCTCCACTTAACCCAGTGGGTGGTCAAGGACAAATTTCTTTTTTACTCATTTACAGTTTCTGATAATAAGGGTCATAATTACAAATTAGCTAAGATTCAAGCACAATTAGATATCAGTAAACACTTTAAAAAATTTTACCAGTAGAAATGATGATAAGCAGAATGCATTACCAGGTGTAGTTACTATTGATGACTAATCAATTTCTGAATCATACTGATGGCCGATTCTCTTTCCTGAAAGCCTTGTATGACCCATGACGATGACCTGCCTGCTGCTCCAAACACTACTACCCTTTTCCCCTGCTTTACAAAGAAAAGTTAAATGGATTATCAGTTTTTAAATTTAGTCTTGTTGTTCCCATTACAGAATTGACATGGAGACATTTTTGAACAAGCTCATTCCAGAGGTAGGTGGGTCGTACATCTGTTTAATTGGTGGTGATTGGACAAAAAATGGTTATTTCAGAAGCGAAACTTATGCTGTGATATGCACACAATAATGCTAGAATTCAGTATGGAGAGCATATTTTAATGCAATGATTAGACAAAAGGGGATGAGAAATTGCCTTGATCAACCTGATAACCTATGTTATCTGTCCACAATTAGCCCAGACATGTCTAAATGCTGAGAGAATTATATTTTGACAGACTCCTCTCCTCAGCCCTAATTTGCAGAACTTTCAAAATACTTCAGATGGAAAACTAAAGAAAAACCCATTTAATATTCCATTAATAATAATTTGTAGGGAAACAGGAAAGATGCATCTATCTGGGATGTTAATTGTTTTTAAAAATTAACAAGCATATAAAAGCCACCCACCGATTAGTCATTTTCATAAATTGCTTTTTTTAAAAAAAAGATGTATAATACATGCATTTTCAAAAAAAAACTACCTACTCCCAGTTCATAAAATTGAATGTGAATGTTAATAATTGTTGAATATTGGCTCATTACAGAGCATGCCTTTCCGTCACTCCTGCGAGGGTCCTGATGATATGGTGAGTTGGTGCTCTACAAAGATTTAAATTCTCTCGTTTCCACATCTCATTTTGCTGTTTGTAAGAGCAGTCGGTTTACTGTGGCAGAATGAGTGAGAATGCTGTACATGCATGCATTCACCTTTGGCTTTCAATCGTTCCAGCCAGCTCACATCAAGGCTTGTTTTCTTGGAAGCAGTCTGACCATCCCAATCACAGAAGGGAAGCTAAATTTGGGCATGTGGCAAGGAATCTGGATGTGTGAGCACCGAAATCATGCAGGTGAAACATTAAAAAGAAATTTTTTTTTTTTTTAAATTATCATCATCTTATGCTAACTTTCCAAGAAACCACATTCTCTTATGTTTTTTTCCTTTTCAGCTTCACGTCATCTAGTTACAACAATCCAGGGAGTGCAAAACTAGGCCATGGGTGCATAATGTATTGGTATGTGTACATAAATCCCAGAATTGGACTTAATCCGGATCAGTTTTGGGAAGAAATTGGCAAACCTCGCCACCAGACACACTGCTGTTTCTAGATTTCACACGAGCTTAGTTTTAAATACTTTAAAAGAATTCTTAAACTTCCCATAGCCAACTGAGCTGAAAATCCAATAGCCCCCTTTAAAGTTTTCAGTTGTGATGCTTCAGTAACCAACTATTAAGCCTATGATTGCTCTCTTGAATAAAATACCTTTTTTTTTTCTTTTCTAAGAAACCTTGCTCATGAATTAAAACCTTAAGCCTAGGATGCATATTAAGTAAACCAGATTTCTCCAGCACTGAATAGAAGTAAGTGTCATTAATTATCTGTTAAAGCTACTGTTTTCACTTTCTGGATTGGCTTGATCACCTTATAGAAAATAAAAAGTAAAACATTTTTATTTTGCCAGTAATATCAGTTCACTGGACAAGCATCTGATTAATCCCCCCTTTGAAGTTTAAGTAGGTGCAGCTCGTATGAAAGATTTACCTACGAGGTCTATCGAAAAAGTATCCGACTTTAGGCTGGGAAAAAAAAGTTACGTACTTGGTGGGGTTCAATTGCTAATCCCCTTCTAAGTAGGCCCCTTGTGCCTTCACACACTTAGCCCAGCGATCCTTCCACTGTTCCAAGCACGTCTGGAATGATCCTTCCAGAATGGCTCTCAGCTCTGCTGTCACATTTTGCATGATGTCCTCTCAGCTCAAAGCGGGTGCCTTTCAGTGGCATCTTCATTTTTGGGAACAACCAGAAGTCAGGAGGAGCCGTTTCTGCAGAGAAGGGAGCCTGGTGAATGAGCAAAATGCCTTTTTCTGCCGAGAAACCTTGGATCAGCTGCGACGAATGAGCCGGGGCATTGCCATGATGCAGCTGCCAGTTTTGCGAGGCCCACAGATCCGGTCTCTTACGGCGAACTGCATCACGAAGATGTCGGAGGACTTCATGATAGTACTCCTTTGTAACTGTTTGTCCTTCTGGTGCGTATTCGTGATGCACAACGCCTCGGTATTTGAAGAAAACAGTCAGCATCACCTTGGTTTTTCTCCAGACCTGACGTTGGGCGCTTCCACTGTGATGACTGAGCTTTGGTTTCCAGATCGTACCCGTACATCCACGTCTCATCTCCAGTTATCACGGTATTCTGGAACTCAGGATCCCTGTTGGCAGTATCTAGCAGATCCTGCGCAACTGCAAGACGAAGTTGTTCCTGAGAAAGCAGCTTGGGCACAAATTTCGCTGCCACTCTGCGCAAGCCCAAATCCTTTAAAATTGCATGTGCAGAATCTTTACTGATCCCAACCTCATCACCAATTTCACGCACCGTCAAACGACGATCCTCCATTATCAAGGATCCTCACTTTCTCAATAACAACTGCATTGTGGCTTGTCGACGGCCTCCCGGAAAACTGGTCACTCTCCACCGATGTGCGGCCATCTTTGAACCTGTTGTACCAACCATTCTATTATTTGGGTAACACCCATGGCATTGTCACCAAAAGCCTGTTGAATTTTGTGAATTGTTTCCGCTAGGGTATCTCCAAGGTTTTGGCGAAACTTGATGCAAGATCATTGCTCCAGACGTTCTGTCGTCATGGGCAAAATGAAAATGCGACAAGTAGTACAGCACCTCACACGCTGAATGCCTGACGGCGATTGATGCATCCAGCAAGCCAACCAAAACCAAACATGCGCATGAAGGCGTGTGGCTCCACTATGCACGCTTTTGCCTCCCTAACGTCATTACTCCCCACAGGAAAAAATAAAGTCGGATACTTTTTTGACAAGATCTGGTTATACGGGGTCTAAATTTTTTTTTGGTCATAGATTTATTAACCATTTTTTGACAATTTAAATTTCATGGCTCTAAAATGTGCAGAACCATCAACACATTCTCGCTTGCTATAGAAATTGAAGAAATCTTGCTTAGATGCACTTGTCGGTATTCACTTTCTGAACAGTAGTGATCAGTGTCTCCTGCACTTGCCAACTATTTACATATATGGCATATAATCAAGTATTTCTATTAGTGTGTTAAAACAAAGTCCCAACCCTAAAAGATCAATGTTGTTTCACCAGCCTGCTTGATGGATGGGTAGTTTGGCTTCCTCTCATCTTAAGAAATAGAAAATGAAGGCAGGCATTTCCTGATGAATTGTCAGGTCCCTCATGTCACAGATAAGCCATCAGTATTGTCATTGAAACAAGTGTACAACCAATGTAACTAGGTGTAATAAGACAAAACTCTTTTTTATTAAGTATTTATGTAAGCATAATGATGAATGTTCATAACTTAAAAACAAAATTGATGCACTAAGTAAATAAAATAGATGTTTTTAACAACAGCAAAACTAACTTTACTATATTTAGTGGAAGCCAAAAAAGATTTATTTCAGTTCTTTTCCTTTAACATGGCCAGTGCAAAATAAACCATAAAAGCTTCCTTTCTATGATTAAACAAATTATGTGGGATCTCCACATCCCGACTTAATTTCAATGTCATTGTTTCGTTTGACTTTTTAAGAATAAAGACATTTTCAAATGATTGGAAATGGTATCTCCTGTTTCTCTCTGACATAGCCAAGTAGTCTTAAGGCTGGTACTCGTTCATTCACTGTGATCAGCCATTGACCCTAATCATGAGCTGGTTCCCTCATAAAACAGGATCAGGGCATGGCTGATTTCACCATTGCTCAGACCTAGGAAATATCGGGCTTCATCTATTGAATCAGTCTGTGTGATATTTAGGAACTGTACAATCTGGTTGCTTAGAACAGCTCCAATGGCATCCTCTTCCTCTGCACTGTAAGTTCCTCCGTACCTTTCATTAGCTTTTTTTGGAGAGAAGTTCTGTTCTTTAGCGGCATCAGATTCTGGAAAAGAAAGAAATGGTGGAGTGGGGGGGTGGGAAGAAACGCCAGAATTAGACTGAATCTAGGCAGCTGAAGTTCTGGTCGACAATATTCTAAAGGGATGCATGCTGAATAAACAAGATTTACCGAGTAGGAAGAGTTAGGACCTAATCTCTACTCCAGAGAAGAATCACATCACTGCAGCTTCACTAACGCGACGGCAGGCAGCAGATCTTCCATAGATTTCTATCAAACTTTCACACACAAAAAAAAAAAGGTTCCTTAATAATAACAAGCCGCCCCCTCCAACCTATAATGGCTAATTTCAAATTTTGGTTTGTGGTATCCAGTTCTCAAGTTTCTCGCTCTAATGTACCATTTATATTGTACATTTTTAAAGTAACGATGCCAAATTTAAAAAAAAGGTGAATCACGTGAAGATCAATTCGTTTTTTAATGGGGTGTAACATTTAGTTGACATGACTCAGTTTTCCCAATCAAACCGGCTGTGGGCATGACAGAACTGTTAGTTACTGGTTCAGTTTAAAAATGTAGCCATACTTCCCAGGTGTTTTTAAAAAATCCCCTCAAAACAGCACACACTACACCCGCTAGCCTTAATGGCTGTATTCATATTTACCTGAACATACTGCTGTCTTTGTTCTCTCATCTTTGTCTTTGCGCTTGATGACTTTACTCTAGAAGAATAAACATGGATTTAGAAACTGGTTTTCACCGAAACAACCTAACCTTTATTTTTTTTTCCCACTGCAACACGTTGGTCCCCTCTCCTCCGATAACAATTAGAAATTCATCTCCCAGTATACCAATGGAAACAAACCTGGCCTTCAGTAGAGAAACATTAGGAAAGATTGAATCGTAAAGCAAAATTTACCCTGGCCGGGCTGAGTCAAACATATCATTCGAAAGGCAGCAACAGTATATTCTGTCACGAGCAAGAATACCAAATCTATCCCATGTGCACAAACTTGTTTGGAGTTAGTTGGCAAGTCTGTTTATCCACATTAAATTATGAACACAACATGGATAAATAAATGGAGATCTGAATTTCCTGAAACCCAAAAATATTAAATGATATAAAAGACAAGTACATTCATATTGCACTTGGCAGACAATGCTAAAGTTGAAAGATTTCAAACTAACGATACATTAGTTACAAATACTAATTAAAAGTTCTTTAAACAGGTATAAAATAGGTCCATTTGTTCTGCCTTATTTCTTTTACACTTGGAACTACTTCATCTTAACTAAATAGTTGAATCTTTAACTACGAATACGCCAACATCAAATAAACTATTCAGAATCACCTGGTTCTAAAAATTCTAATGTCATGTTGCATTTACAAACATTAACCCTCTATACTAACTGGAGTGCGTTTGTACTCACCACCCTTCAAATAAACATTATTCAGAACATGTTGAGCTGTAGGGGCTCTGACAGTACCTTGTCAATATAACCCTTTGTAATAAAAAATCTGTATTGATCTAAACCACGTGTTCTGAACTAAATATGTAGCCAGTTCAACAAATATTAACTAGAGCTTCTAGACTGGTCAGGTGGTTTAGGTAAAGTAAAAAATGATCATGGTTAAATTGAAGGTTAAAATCCAATATTATAAATCACAAACTCTTGGTCAATGAGGGAAAATCTGCAAAGACTAGCAGTTTGAAGCGGACAGATAATTCTAAACTGCATTTATTGCAGTTCAGTATCTGTAGATCCTGATTCAAAGAACTTACCAGATCTACGCCATTGAATTTCATCAGCTGACACCAGGTGTGCCTGTCCTTACGAACCTGCTCCTGTGGGGAAAGAAAGAAAGGTCATTTGCACCTTCACTGTTTGAAGTTCTTAGTCAAACAAAACTAGATTAGTATTTTAAACAATAAAATAGAAGCAGCACAGCAATTACAGCATCGGTCTCTTAGTTACCATCATTGTTAGGCCAATGAAAGTTCATTTCCCTTTTTCTGTCAGAAGGGAGAACACATGCAAGTTCACTGGGGCTACTGATTGCCATGCCATAACAAAGTGATATGTAATTTCAGTCATTGTTATGCCTCCAATTCACAAACAAAAAAATCTTCCCAGCAAGTTTTTATTTCTTCCAGATGTCACTGATCCTGGACCTGCACAACACCACCCACTCATTCTATCTTTTAGTATATTAGGTAACTCACTTCTGTTGGTTCAAGTGGAGTTTCTCCTCGTTCTAGCGCCTTCTGCCGCCTCATCTCGAAACGTATTTTCTCTATAGATCGCAGATGGACCTCGGTGTCATCTTCAAACTCTATATCAAACGTGCAGTTATCCACTGAAAATGAAACAAACATGGAGGCAATGATCACACTTGAATAATGTTACCAGACATCCAAGGCATCTGGTTCTCCCAGAGGCTGCAGCACATTGACCGGCCCAAAAATGCACTGAGTGGGCATCAGTTGCATCAGAGCACTGATCACGTGGCAAAATGACGACAAGCACCCGAAAAATCTGTACCTCATCTAAGTTCCTTTGTTTCAGAAAAAGTTAAGTGTTTTTATAGCTTCTGCCTGTTACAGTATATAATACAAAAAAAAAAAAAAACAAACTCACCATAGATACGAGGTCTGTCCAAAAAAGAAACCAAACTTTTTGAAAAACAAATTTAATCAGACTTTGTCTCCTTCAAAATAGTTCCCTCCACTGTTGATACACTGCTCCCAACGATTTTTCCAATTTTGGAACACGTTTTCAGGGATTGTGCGCAGTTCTTGTAGTGAATTTTCTTCAGTCTCTTCTATCGTCTGAAATCAGTGAACTTTCAGGGTGGATTTCAACTTTGGGAACAAAAAAACGTCCAAAGGGCCAAATCCGGAGAGTAGGGCAGCTGGGAGACAAGAGTCATCTCGTGCTTTGCCAAAAAAATCATGGATGAGTGACGTGTGAGCAGGTGCGTTGTCATGGTGCAGCATCCAGGTTTTGTTTTTCCATGCCTCAGGCTTCCTCTGCACTGCCTCAGGACATCCAAAACTCATAATGAACAACTTTCCAAGCAAAAAAGGCAATCAACATCATCCTCACATTTGAGCAACTCTGATGTGCATTTTTTGGTCGCTGCAACGACCACCTTTTTGTTTTGACATCATAGCCGTGCACCCACGTTTCATCACCTGTTATGACCGTTTTCAGAAAACTTTCATCAGCATTCGAATGATCAAAGAGCTCCTCACTGACTGTGACTCGGTTCTCTCTTTGTTCATCTGTCAGCAGACGCGGCACGAATTTTGCGGCTACACGATGCATGTTCAATTTTTCTTTTAAAATCACGTGGCACGAACTTTTACAGATGCCTGCTTCTTCGGAAACTTCACGGACAGTCCAGGCGACGATTTCCACAGATCACAGCTCGCACTTTCTTGATGCGATCGTCGTCCGTTGTCTCGGAAGGTCGTCCAGATTTGGGATTGTCTTCGATGGATGTTCTTCCCAATTTGAAACGCTGGTACCACTTGTGACATTGCGTACAGCTCAAACAATCCTCCCCATAGGCCTGTTGCAACATTAGAAAAGTCTCCGTAAAAGTTTTTCCCAATTTGAAACAGAATTTCACACAAACACGTTGCTCCTCAAGATCCTTCATTGTTCAACTTGTGACAAATCGCCAAGTGCACTAAACATACATTCACTCTAGCACGTGTAGATCAATGACTAACTGACGTGGCGTGATGCGGCTATTATTAGACTGAAGGTCAAGGTCACCAATACACAGCACCGCAGTCACAAGCACGCTGCGCTGGCTGGTTGGCACACTGTTTTAAAAGTTCAGTTTCTTTTTGGACAGACCTCGTACAAGGAATGGCCAGTGTGAAGAGTACACAAGTAACCCTGACTGTTCTCTTGTGTTATTAATTGTATCTAGGACCAGCTGTGCTGTTCTTGAATCTAGAATTTTTTAATCATTCAGAGCCAATCATTTGCCAGCATTTCTGCAATTGCACTGATTCCCAGGCCTGGGCAATCGCGGATCTTTTCCCGTTTATGGAAGCACTGATCTAGAATAAGTGCCTGATGAAACCTAGCTGATTAATTTCTTACACCCTGGTCTATAGGATGAATACAAAGGAGGATAAATTCCCACACCCAATGAGGCAGTCATTAGAAGTAAACACCTTATTTAGATGGGCTAATGGAACTGTACAGTAGAATTAACTTCAATGGTAGCTTGCAGCTGATTAAGAAACTGATGAATGCAGTATTTGCTTTCATTTCAGTACAGCACTGGGCAGCTATCTTCTCATTCTTCCATGACAGGGTTTTGGCTCACTGTAGTCTAAATATAGTTCAGTCTCATCTAGACTGAAAACGTTCTGGAATCAGATCCTTGCTTTTAATCAGCTCCTGGAGCACCTGAAGTGGTTATCTTCTTGGATAGCTATTCATTCTGGATAGACAGCCACTGTGTACCATCATGGTGGTTCTGAGATCTCTTCGGCCATCCAATAAATGCTTTGAACTCCCGATCACCAAGTTAACCCTTCTCGAGCACCTTTACCCAACTTTCTGATTAAAAAAAAATTGCAGCTACTACTATATTCATGGCAGAAATTCCGGTCATTTCAAAGACAGTTTCACTGCACCATACATCCTGTAACTGAAAACGCATCGTGAAAAAAGAACTTACAGCTCTCACCTGGAAATAAAAAAGAATGCTGCTGCCGCCCTACCCTGTCAAATTGCACAAACTCCAGGATTGTCCTGAGGGCTAGAGAATTGGTTAATCTGGTTGGTTAGTGTCCACAGGTCTCACAACAGCATACTACTTAGCCTAACTACAACATTTCCCATTACAATGACAAGGAGTATTTACAGGATTACTTTAATTAATTAACGTCTACAGCTTGATTCACTTCCTTGTTGCAGGGTATAGCAGCAAATGAATTAGTCCTATGGTTAACATGAGCACTTAACAGTTTGAGCAAACGACTATTTACTCTTGCTTCCTCTAACCTGTGGATATTATACCAACTACATTTAATGGCAGTCTGTCCCGCATGCACTGTATATAATCTAGCAACAGAGTTCGCTAATAGCCAGGACACTGATGACCAAACTGCTGTACCATCAGCCCCACAAAAAAACAGAGAGAAGAAATCCCAGCCTACTTACCTACATCCTCCACTTTTTTCAACCATGGATCATCTGGTGGAGTTGCCTTTCCACTGCTTTTACATTTCCTACTAGGAGAAACCAAATTTCTGGTCCGGTGATGTCTGTCATTAAAGTAGATAATGTATTCTACCATGGCTCGCCTGTTATCATACACCACAAACTCTGTTAAGTCATTTGGTTTTCCCTGGAAATCAGAACAGCATTCAACCTAATACCAGGCACAGAAAACAACGCATAACATTGTAAATGAGTAACAGCCCTTTTTCCATTTCCAAAAGATAATCGTGGTAGTGGAACATGCAGAATTTCTAGGTTTTGATGAGGCAAATCTACTAAATTAGTCACAAAGGTTTAATCTGCTATCTTATCTCTGGTTTTATTTTCACTTATAGATTAGCTAATTCAGTAATTTAAAGGAAAAAAAAAAACAAATATACTTAATTCTGCTTTATGATTTACTGCTTACTGGTGTTTTGTGTAAGCTATTAGTGGATAATTGGCATCCTTTCAGCATAATTTAAAAGCAGGAATACTGATGCAGTAATGACAGGTCTTATTGTTTGGAGGACTGCCTGCCTACTGCATTAACTTCTGCATTAGCTTCAACCAGACAAAGTAACAAAAGATAAAAACTCTAAGCAGTGACAAAATTAACAAGACAAAAATACTGATCTGCAGAAAATGTCCAAACTGTAAAATGAGGTATTTATTAACAAATTAAAAGGTTTATAAACAATGGAATAAGCTTTATTGACCATAGCTAAAGAACTCCAGCCAGAAATGTATTTTCTGATGAAGGTTCATCACCTGGGCCAATGATCAGCAGTTTCTATGTTGACATCTTCTACTTTACTTAAATATGACCCTTACTTTCTACCTGTACAAACAGGCACTGAAAGGTCCCATATTACTTTTTAAGAAGCAGAGTTAGCATACCTGGACAGAGTCATAAAACTTCCAATTTCCAGATTTCTTTTTGGGCTCTCGCTTCAGATTTAGGTCTGTAGCTCCATCAAGGTATATCTGGTGGAAAACAAGGGAGCAGGAGGTGGGGGGGGGGGGTCATTCACAAAGAGAGAGAGAGAGAAAAAAAGGTGATGAGTGGAGAAAGAAAAACTTAGAACAAAAAATATTTTGACATTTAAAAATAGCTCAGATTACAAGAGCTTTTAAAAACAACAACAACAACAACAACACCGTCTTCAACCCATAGCCCTGCTCACAGGTAACAGCATACTTACTTTGACATCGCCTAGTATTACACGGCATTTAAGGATGTAAGGGTTTTCATCTTGATTACTGGTGTACTGCAAGCACTTGATTGGGGTATCACTAGTAAAACAAAGAACATCGGGCCAAAATCAATTAATGCTAAAGTACCTGGGTTCAGTAATGAGTTCTGCAGTATATACACAAGTTCCCAGCAATACTATGCTAGGGGATGTCCAAATAAAATCTGGACAGATACCATTAAGAATGCTATTCCAGTTGGGTTTTGTTTTAATGTCCCCCCAGTGTATATTTTTTCAAAGCATCTAAACTGGCACAGAAAAATAAGAGAAAATGAAACTGAATATGAGTCCAACTCACTGTTTATAGTGCAGCTTAACGCCGGAGGAGGGCAGAAAGCAGTAAAGCTGACCTGAATCTCATTTACTTTATCCATACTCCAAGCCATTTCTACCACCAACCATGTTTAATCCTTAATAAAAAAAAATCACCCAGAAACACACCACACACACACACACACACACACACACACACATCACAAAAGCAACTCAATTCTGGAGGGTCAGATTTTCGCAGCAGGTACTCCGTCTAATCAAGCAGTCTGTCTTACAATGCTGTATTTACACACAACTGTCTAACCCTGCAACTGGAAATTTGCCTAATGAAATTATTGTCAGATATGTTGAAAGTTTTCACAATAAGCTCCATTGTTATAAGATAATCAATGTTTTAGCAAATCACACACCAAAACCCTCCCATCACCCACCCCCATCAGTCAATGTTAGGGTTAATGAAAGCCATCCTTGCAGAATCAAATAATTCTCCAGGATATCCTAAAGTTGGCTGTTTTAGCAAACTTTCCATAATTTTATAATAAACCAGTTTTTTTTTTGCTTCTGCCTGTCAATAACCCTACAGGAAATAAAGGTATCCCAGAAGTTTCATTCCATTAAAAAAGAGAGAGAGAGAGAGAGAGAGAGAGAGAGAGAGAGAGAGAGAGAGAGAGGGAGATGGAGAGAGAGAAATTGTCAAACAATGGTTCTTTAAGCAGTAGGATACAAAAGAAAAAAGGGATAGTTACCTCAAATCAGAGTTTGTACCTTACATTGAATAAAGTCCCTAAATTGTTGCAGCCAGCACTTACCTGAAGTATAAGCCTTTACCAAAACATCCCATCTGACTAAGTCTAGCATCAAGGCCTTCTCCACAGAGAACATCCGTCGCTACATCACTGCCATGGTACAAATAGTGAATGTTGACATCAAAATCTATATACATATAGAAGCAATTTTCAGATTAGTAAATATGGCACAGTCTGTTTAGAACAGACCTGTCCACATACCAGGTCATGCTAAGTTCCAGGACAGTATCGAGTAATCTGATGGGATAAACCTATATTTATTAAGCAGGCTAGTCGGCTTTAAAGAAAGTTAATTAGCCAAAGTAAAGTGAGCAAGCCAAGTCTATAGCCACCAGCCCAAATTTGATGGTTAATCTGCTTATTCCTGACAGTCTATTTCAATTACACCTGTGAGCATTTAAATCTGATTACAATTCATCATAGGATGGAGATATCTTTTATAGTTTTCAAACCAAGAATACTTTGACAGACCTATCAAGAACTTTTGAAAGCAGTGCATCAGATGTCAGTGTCTGTCTGTAAAACACCATCTATGGAAAAATGCTCGAGTCATAGCTGTCTCCCCACCCCCTCCCATGAGAAAACAAATAAACTCTTTCCTCTCTCAATATGGCTGGATTTTATCCATTTGGTACATTAGCATTTACTGTAAGATTAATTCTGTAGCAAATCCAAGAAAGACTAAAAGCTATTATTTTAGACCATAAATCTCATTTAGGACATTTAGTTTCAGTTAGGGAGTCTAAAGGGAAACAACTGTTTTTATTTCCACATTACCTTTTGGTCTCATCTTCTTTACATGCTCAATTTCACCTTTAAATTTATCCAAAAGACAGATATTTTGGATCCTCTTAACTGACACTACATCTATGTCAACTGCATCAAATTCCTCTACAATTGTCTTATATTCATGGTCTGTTGGTGAAAGAGAAACCAACTCATAAATATTTTCTGAACTTGGATCTGGAAGCCTAGCTTTGTCCCAGTAAAAAGGAATTCCATCCTCATTCAACCAATGTGCTGATAGTACTTTAGACTTGTTCAAATCATTTTCTTTATATTTTGAACTGTGTGGACCATGATTGATATATCTAACTGGTTCCCAGTGCTCTTCTTCCTCCACTTCCTCCTCTTCTGGTTTAGACAAGATCCCCTTCTCGATAAGCACCTGAATCTCATCTGCCACAGATTCCTGTGAATATGCCATGAGTTCTTGATCTTCACTTTCCAAGGCAATCACATTACCTGATCTAAAAGAAAAGCAAACTAGTAGTCAGGCTAATAGGTTAGAGAGGTCAGAGAGATGATACTGCCACCAACCACCACCTACAACTAGCTAGTAGCTTGAAAGGTGTTCCCTGTAGAAGCTGTGTATGGTTGATGTTCAGAAGCATTCAGCAAAAACAAGCTTCAGATAAAGATTACAGAATGACTGGTTGGTAAAAGTCGGTTAAATCGAGTCTAAGATGAACTTGCTTTGATGCGATATTCTCTAATCAAGAGAATGCAACAAATAAAACAGAAATAATACAACTTCTGAGTACTGATTAATGCTCATGTCGCCAGTACATCCGATATCGCTTCTTTTTTTCACTATCACAAGAACTTTTTAAATTTTATTTTACTATCATTTTTTAAAATTAAAAATGGGCCGCCTCTTGAAAGAAAAAAAGAAAAAGCATAATTAGAAAAATTTTTTTAAAACCTAAATTTAACTCAAGTGGAAATAATTTAGAAATCTAGCTATGACTTTCTATCTCCTCAGACCAACTATACACACCGAGGTCGTGTAAGAGTTAAAATATATTACCAATGCCAACTGGAAATCTAACTGTTAAACAAAAAAATTAAGAGGGTGTCCAATCTAGCAAAGGTGCTTAATAATTCTAACCTATATCAGCAAGATTTCAGTAAAAATTTTGTTAAGATTGCAAAATGACTTTGGTTATTCATGTGTATCATGGTTTTCAGATTCTCATGCTGGATGTATTAAGTAGTCAAAGATGGCAATGCTCTTGAACATGTGTGCATTAGAAGTGCAGAAAGCTTGTTTTCAAAGATAATGAAATTTGTTGAAGAATGAAAAACCAATACAGTAACAACTATATGGACAGTGGCAACGTTCACAAATAGGTAAAATACCTGCAATTAGAATGCAAGCATTTTTGTAGTTCCAACGGTACTAGTATAGGTCAGTTGGAATTTTAGAATTGAGCCATTGCCACCTGGGTTGAGACTCATTTTGGGTGATAGCAGAATTAAGCACATATCAGCGATCAAGGGAATAAATGAAGGATTAAGTGGAAGCTAAAGCAAACAAGACTTCTATACTTACCATCATAAGGAAGTTTGCAGACTTTGTGCATATTAGAAGAGGAATTGTGGAAAGATGTATATGCAGGATGGAGTTTAATCTTTTCTGAAATAATAAAATTTGTCTATTTTCTTACTGAACTACATTGTATTAAGTGGGGGGAACTGATTTACGGCTTCACTTAACAGTAGGAAATTTGGTGACTATTTTATTTTATGTTTTAAAAATTTATTCGCCCCTGCAAAAGCAGGGCAAGTAGATTGGACAAACAGAGATTTAGGGAACAAACTAAGAAAAAAAACAGGAAGTACAGAAAATAATTATGAACAAACAGAAAGATGCCAAGTTAGCTGAAATGTTCAGATTTTTTTTCTTTTTCAAAAACTTGTAAAAGGAATAATGCGAGTCAAAGATTTGAATTTTTAAAAAAAAAAACAAAAAAAAAACACTTAGATTCAAGACGAGTAAAACAGTTTAAGCGTCATAAGGTGAGATAAAGATAACTGTGGACTGGCGAGTGTCAGAAATCTAGCACGACTTAATGTAAAGAACAAACAAAGTACGTAAGTGTCGATATCCATCCAAAACTGACAAAACAACATAATGATCAAGCATAAATTATTATCTGGATCCAAAACTGATTTTAAAATAATAAAAAAAAAATTCACAGAAAATTTTGAGTATCAGTTTTGTTCACTGAGAGTTCTCTGTAACTATCTTTTCCCAAGAACATCTAGAAGAATCCTATCTGATGCACTAATAATACAGTGATTCAAGTCATCCTTAGAGGTTTACCAAAGTACAGAATACTTTATTACTTTAAAAAAAATACTATCACTTAGAAGGTATTTAAATTAGGTTAAGGTTTAGGCACTAGTAGTGAGATGATATCTTGATATTTCATCTGTAAATTACCCAATATATTCAAAAGTCCTGACTACATTTCTCCAATTAAAAACTAAAGTTATATATATATATAGCTATACTCACACACACACACCCACACATAGTTTATACTCACACCCCCATACACACACACACATACATATTTTATACTCACACACCCATATATATATATACACACACATGCATATTTTATATTCACACACATACACACCCAATATATATATATAGATATATACACACACACACATACATATTTTATACTCACACACACACGCATACATATTTTATACTCACACACCCATATATATATATTCACACACATATTTTATACTCACACACCAATATATATATACACACACACACACATTTTATACTCACACATACACACCCATATATATATATATACACACACACATACATATTTTATACTCACACCCAATATATATACACACACAATTTTATACTCACTCACACACACACATTTTATACTCACACACCAATATATATATACACACACACATTTTATACTCACACACCATATATATATACACACACATATTTTATACTCACACACACACACACACACACATTTTATACTCACACACCAATATATACACACACATTTTATACTCACACATACACACCCATATATATATATATACACACACATACACACCCATATATATACACACACACACATTTTATACTCACTCACACACACACATTTTATACTCACACACACACACACATTTTATACTCACTCACACACACACATTTTATACTCACACACCCAATATATATATACACACACACATTTTATACTCACACACCCAATAT
Organism: Nautilus pompilius; assembly: GCA_018389105.1. Classification (NCBI taxonomy): domain Eukaryota; kingdom Metazoa; phylum Mollusca; class Cephalopoda; order Nautilida; family Nautilidae; genus Nautilus; species Nautilus pompilius. Next base: position 40,080 of record JACATO010002232.1, read on the forward strand.
ATATATACACACACACATTTTATACTCACACACACATTAAATATGCGTAACCGAGATTGCGCGCAAATCAAGTGGTGACAGTTTGATTTTCTACTTCCACTCACCTTAGGTACTACTTACGAGACTGGCTAATTAGAGAACAGGTGCTAAAATAGAGAAAAACTGTTCGCAATACAGGACCCTCCTTTCTACTGAGGGGAAGAGAATGAAGCTAACGTACTCCGCGTATCGTCCGGAAAATGCCGAGATATGTCGAGGATATGGGAATTTAAAAAAAAGAAATTTTTTTTTTATTACAAAAGAATTATAAGATGGAATGTTAGCGTTTTGTAAGACGATTCTTGAATCCTTTTTTTTTTTTTTTTGGACAAGCAACATTTAATAGCCGCGTATATTTTTTGTCCTATTCGGTGTAAAGGGGAAATAATCTCTCTTTTTAAATAAATGAAAATCAGCTTCACCCGTATTCGCTTTTTAAAAGAAAAAAAAAGGGGGGGCAAAAGCGCATCTTCGATTAAATAAGGAATAAGTTAATCTGTTACCTTGCATGTTTCGTGTGCCCCCATCATTAAAAAAAAAACTGTAAATGTATGCGAAATGTTGTCCGTATCGACATCCAACTGCGGAATTATGTTTTGGGAGGAATCGTCTCTCGCCTCTCACCGGATTCTCGTCGTCGGAGGGGGAATGGAGCAGGAAAGAGAAGAGATCACGAAGAAGGTTAGAGATGTTGTTCGCCTATCCAGTAATGTAAATCCTCTTTTCTCCAGAAACGGCGGGTGGGGGTGGTGGTAAATAAATGATAAGGACTTATGCTGCATTCTTGTAGAGGACGAGGAGGGAAGGGCAGGAAGAATTTTGCTCGTGGAAACGTTAACATGAATAGTATAATAAGCAGCCGATTCCCTCTCGGGATGGGGAGGAGTCAGGCGAGTCCTGTACACTCCTCCTAACTTTGCCACTATTGTTGCATTCTAAGTTGTCCTATCTAACTTTGCCACTATTGTTGCATTCTAAGTTGTCCTATCTAACTTTGCCACTATTGTTGCATTCTAAGTTGTCCTATCTAACTTTGCCACTATTGTTGCATTCTAAGTTGTCCTTCTAAAAAAAATAATATATATATACACACACACACACATTTTATACTCACACACCAATATATATATACACACACACACATATTTTATACTCACACACCAATATACATATACACACACACACACACACACACACACCTGTCCTATTCTCATCTATGTTCTTTTTTCTTTCAAATTTTAGATCAAAGAATTTACAGTTTTGCAATCGGAACTGCAGACCCTGCGGAAAGATGCGGTAGGCATAGAATACTTTTTGAAACGCCTTTTAAATGGATCTAGGCACCATTGCTGCATTTAAAAAAAAAAAAAAAAATGTGTGGTTCTTTGTGATTTTGTCAGGTCAGAAGCATATGCCATCCTGTTTGAGATGCTCGATGTTGGCATGCAGCCAGGCAGAATACTGATTTCAGCAGCAGAAAAACTTAATGCTGATCAGCAGTGAAGATACCCGCTCAGAACAGCCTGATAAAGAAGAGCCATAGAAACCCTGCCATCATTCCTATGACAAAAGCTAGCACACTTTTCAGCCCTAATCCTGTGGGCTGAGTTATTTTGAGAAGAAGAAAAAAAAAAAAACAAACATAGAAGCTATTTTTTTTTTTAAAAAAATGGGAACTAGCATAAGGCTTTAGTTAATTTTAGTTTTTACCAGCTTGGTACTATTGAAATACTTTGTTAGATATGCATGGATTCCCCCGTTAACCATAGGATATTGCATGAGAGTGCACAATTTTCATTTTTTTTCTTTGCTTGTCATATCTTAGAACGATAACTATGGTGATAAAGTTACCGTTTCGCTAAAAGCAAATTTCAGTTTCAATGTAACAGCCATTTTCCTCTGTTATTATTATAAGCTACCTTGGTACTTTCTCAGGCGGTCCTATAAAATACTATAGTATGCTAAGTAAGCAAAAGCCAGTTGCAGATGGCATAACAAATGATAATATAATAACAGAGTTTCAGCCACTCATACTAGTTGTTCAGTGTAATTTTGATTTGTTAATAATCCTCAGGAGAATGGTTAAAATCTGGCATGGGATTTGCATGTTCAATATTATTTACTTTATTTTGCAGGTAAAACTTAGTGGATTTAGAAATGGCTAAAAAGAAAAGACAAGGTCTAGTTTGCAGGAGTACCAAGTTAGCAATACATAGCACCTCACAAGGCAGTCAGTACCATATGTAAAACAATTGTATGGATAAATTTGTAGGCTTTTTTGTGTTTTTATTTACCTGTGACTGAAAAAATCCCAACGAACTACTTGGATATTTTTCTCTGATCATCTGTCATATTTGGAGGTGAAGCATCTTTTTTCATTTATTTTCCAGTTAAGATTAAATTTTTTGTATAACTAGAAATTATCAATCGTTTACTTTGCTTTATATTATTTAATTTAAAAATGCTTTTTACATGGTTGGTAAATGGTGGTGGGTTTCAGCCGTTCTATCACTGCAGCATTCTGGTCACTGTCAAAGACTTCAGAATTTATCTCCAACAGCAAATAGCCAAACCTGGCCTGTACTTTAATTAAAACAGTAATAGTAGATTTTCCTTACCAAAAGATAATCTCAGTTACCTAGAATTAAAAATATCTTACTGTAGATAGATATTCAGAGAAGAATTTACCCTTTCTGCTTCATTTACCCTGCTTAGAAAAGCATTCCAGGTATATACTATATGATTACAAAAAAAGGAAAAAAAAATTACAAATTTCTAGTCGAGAATACTTTATTGCTTATCAGATATGGCAATATTTTATATGTCTGTCACCAGTTTAAAAAGAAAAAGGAAAAAGCACTTCTAAATTGACATTTGTTTTACAATTGCAATACAAATATTCTGACCACTTTGGTCATCTGACCATAGAAGTCCTTTTAAACTAAATGCACTCTAGACCATTCTTTTTTTTTACTTCCAACTTAAAACTTTGGATACCACTAATCATGAAAAGTATTGCTATTTGTAGTCTGAATCAGATATTCCGAAGGCAGACATAACATACATTGTGTATGTATAAATATTTAACTTGTAAGCCAAATTTGATATAAGGTCATGCAGTGTTATAATTTGCTTTATCGGCATAGAGCTACTTTAAAATCTTTGCTATCTTAAAGATAATGTTTGCTAAAATTTAAGTTTTATTTATTCCATTAGTTTAGATTGGATATCATTCTTCTCCCCTCTCCCTGAAAAAATCTGGTCTCTCTTATTCTAGTGTGACCCTTCCTCCTGAAAAGTTCATTTGGTAGTGAAAAAATACGAAGAACAGAACCCAAGTACTTTTTTCATGTTTGTTGGTACAGCTTAGAGGAGGAAGGAGCTAGTTGATTCGGCTGGCTTGATAAGATGGGTGGTTTTATACACAGCTGGGCAGCTTTTCAGGTACTATTCTAGATGGTTTGCATACTCTATCCATTTGAGGGTTTTTAGTTTGCTCTACTGAAAAGATGCCTTTTCTTAGCCACTCAGTAGTATCTCTTGCCACTAGATGTCCACTAACTTTGATCTTTGACATTGTTTTTTTTCAGCGGTTATATAAACAGCAACCAAACAGCCAAGTTTTTTTCCTCTCCAATCAACAGGTGATGTTAAAGGCCTGTAAAGGTAAGTAGGCTAGGATATCTTCATAGTTTTTTTTCTTCTCGTCCCTGCATTGTAACAAAACATTCATTGTCATGATGAGACAATGCCCCGTGTATATTGAATATTCAGTGCTTTCATTAAGAAGAATAAAATATTATGCTTCAAAAATGGTAGGTAAATACATAGTGTGTCATATGGAATGCATTCCCAGAGTTTACATATTTTGCTGCTGAATAACTGTTTGAATTCTACTTATGGCAGCTTTTCTCTTTTTAGATATAATAGCTTAAAAAAAATGAGGAAATTAAACTATGGTCTTATAACTTGCTGGTAGACCATTATAGGATGTTAATTTCACTTTCATCAGATGTTTGATTGCAACTGTGGCTGTGAGTCATGGCAGTTAAAAAGAGATCTACTGTTTCCCAGCCTTTCATGTAGTCTAGCAGAGTTCCAGCTAGCCCTTTTTAGCATGGCGCCACGCCATGCCTCTGGTCTACAGCGCCATGCCTCTTTGTACAATGACATGCCCTAAATTTACAATGCCATGCCCCAAATGGTGCAAAACACAAAGCCCGATTTTCCTTTTTGTACAGGTATACAACCGCCGCATGCAGAACTTTTTGAGCGTCCCCTGGCGGGAATTTTCCAGCCGCTCTGCGGAGTTGTAACTTGTGCGCGTGCGCATTATACGCCATTTAGTTTACGCTTCGAAGCATAGCACGAGTACACAAAGACCTAACAAAAGAGCGGCAGTCTTAAGAGTATTTTTCTTCAACGTTTTAACATACAATCTAGCCTAATTCAAGGTCGTCAATTAAAGCTATTGCATTTCATTATATTATGAGAACTTGTAAATGTATATATACATGCATTGACTTTGTTGCAAATAAATGTGAACTTGTAGGTTTGTATGATTGCATAAGTTAGTAATACTTCACTTAACACCTACATCATACTAGTATTAAACTGTTATTTATCAAATTTGTCTTGTCATTAATGCAAATAAATGTGCCCACAATACCATGCTTCCGCACCGTGACTGCACGCGATGTGCCCTGTTTTATAATATTTACCATGCCCGTTTGAAAACCTAGCTGTAACACTGTCTAGGAACATCCTGTTAAAACCTCTCCACTGCTGGGTTCATTGACTAAAAATTGTTGAAAACATCTCATTGTAAGCAGGATTAATATTAATATGATTACTTTTTCAAAGTGTGGTTGTGTGAAGTCTAAAAGTTTCCATTCACCAGTAATCTAAGACAAAATGTTCCAGCAGTGCATTGACAGCTCTGGTAGATATTATTTACAATTTAACAAATAAAAATGGGGGGGGGGAACTGCGACAGAATTTGGAAATCAGGTCTTGCTGCTCAAACTATAAGCTGGGGTCCATTGGACTGATATAAAATACAAATAAACCTGCACTACTGTGTAATATAAAGCCTTTTCACAATAATTATGATTTATAACTGCTACTAATATTAGATGATGATGATGATAATCATATTTATTAGCTTTGCATGGTCAGCTTTGTTCCAGAAACCAATTACTATATATGATGGTAATGGTATTAATAGCAATTATCATTGCAGTTATTATTATTATTTAGTTTAATACATATGTGTTTGAGAAGCTAATAAGCTGATATCTTTCAGAATAGATACTCTGGTTACATCAGATTCGGTTTCATTCTAGTCTGCAATTATGATTGAAGACATTGGAATTACCCAGTTGGGCATGAAACTGGAGAGGGAGATCTCTGTGCTTTGTTTACTCTGCTGTTGATAAACACAGCAGCAATTAATTCAGTTCTGTTTTCCACATTAATAATATCAGCTGGAAACACATTTTCTGTGCTTGCTGATGAGTTTCACTGAGCTCATAATATCAACCATGAAGACAGTGGCATTAAAGACAGAATGGTTGGCAGCAAACCCAAGTCTGATGATGATGTCAGTAATGTCTCAATAGTCCTGGATTTTTCTGAGACTGATGATGCTGAAAGCATTGTTGAGATGTTGATGATGATAATTGATGCTGACAAAAAACTGTAGTGAAGAAGTTCATTTTAATGATAACAAAGAAGTGCTTGTTGCTTAAGATAGCACAGACTGAATGTATGCAGTGTGTGATAGCACAGGTTCATTACATACCAAATACAGAAAGTTTGTAACACAGGTCTGCTAAGTGTGTAGTACAATCTTTAAACCACCTCATAGGTAGTTTTTTTTTTTGCAGATTCTGTTGATATAACCAGGGTTAATAATTGCTTAGCTCGTGGTTTTGACATAGAGCATTGCATTGTGGGAATGGTCCCTTAATTAACAGCAACAAGATGACTTCTGATAAGCTATATGCTCCATTTGAGGTATTCTTGGTTATTAACAGTAGATAGCTAGTAGATCTGCTTTGATGATAATTTTTTTTTCATTGATAATGCCGAGCAAAATGGTGTAGGTAAGGGTTATTCAAATTTTAAGGTATTTAGTTTAATTGGTGAATAGCCAGCTATAAGTTTATTCTTCTTTGTTCTCGCTCACTGAGTGGTTTCTTTTCAGTGCTCTGGTTTCCTCATTCAAAATGGTTTGTGTTTGTAGGCCTCTCTACCCAAAAGCCATTGATGGCACCTTATGGTACTCTATCCTTTCATTTGTGGATCAAAGTGTAAATAGTAAATATACTAAATTCCACCATCTGGCCCTTCATAATTTAAAATTTCTCACTGATATTCTGAGACTGATCCATCTTCAAAAACCAACTTTTATTTTGTCCTCTAGATTAACTACAAGCCAGTTTTGAGCCCACATTGGAATCCATGACTTGTCATGTACCCATGCATCTGCATCATTATTATCTAACTTTTATTTTAAATTGAAATCTTGAATTTTACTTCTATATTTATTTATTTGTAAATGGAAAAAGAACTGATAAAAGATAATGACGAGCACAATGGTCATAGGATCTTCTTATGGAGAATCTCATAAGTCATCTTTTTTCTAAAATATGGCATATCATCCTGAAATAGAAACCAAAGTTTGAAAATTATTATACAGTAGGGTATGGTTCTGAACAAACAATGGATAGAGGAAAAAGGACAAACAGTTGCATAAAAACAAAAATCTGAAACACTGAAGTTAAATATAGTGGGGGGAGTGGTGGCATGGTGTTCTAGGTGTTAGTTTTCTGGACTGCTACAGTTGAGAAGGGGGTGGAGGCGTCAAGTTAAGTTCTCTCAGGGGACTGGCTCTTTTTGGCTTGAGTTTATTTGTGACTGAAATAGCAAACTCCATAACTTATATAACTTTCTGCTGATTTTGGAAATTGCCATTCATCATCTTAAAGATGTTTGGAGCATTTTTTTTTTTTTTTTTGTTAACATAGTGTTGTTATTAATTATGGGAAAACCTGCCACGTTACCCACTCAATTTATGACACACTATTGAATGGCAGCAGTTTTCCAATTGGCAAACCCTGTTATGGATAATTGTTCATTACATATTTGAAGCCAATGCTTCATTGCAACATAACAGATGCTAGACTCATTATGTTCAGTCTTGCAGTTTCACATTGTTGTTTTTAGGGCTTAAATCCTCTTTTTTTTGAGGAACTCTAGCACAGCCTTTTGTTTCAACACACTATTTTTGGTAGACTCCATTTGCATTGGCTACTATGCTGCCACCTGTGAAATAGCAATGGTATTAATGGATAGAAGTGATTAGCTTGTCTTAATCGTGGTCTTCCTGTAATTAGTTAGAAATGACGAGTTAAAGAAAAAAAAAACATCACTTTAATCAATAAATTTGAGTCTTCACAAGTTCACCTAAATTCCAGGTTAATTAAAACCTTAATGCAGTGGTTTCCACACTTTATATAGTGGTTCGTCCCCCAATCTGAGCAAAATTTTTGTCAAGCCTTCTTACTGAATATTTTTGCAAGTGATAACAACAAAGTACTTTTTTTTTTTTTTGCCCATCTTTAATCAGTTTTTAAAAGTATTACCAAGAAACTTAAAATTGTAAAAAAAATTTTAATTGAATGAAAAATTAATTAACATGATGAAACAAATAACTTTTATTAGTGTGGTGTGTCGGCTGACTTTTTAGTACAAAGTTTCTTGAATTGTGGAGTCATTGACGAAAGAGCAACTCTCAGATCCTTTTTCTATAATCAACCAAGAGCGGTACCTTGTCTTCATGGCAGCTACAGCAGGAAAATCCTGTTTCTCACAGATGAGGTTGTCAATCCAAAGACAGGCTTAGCAGCAAATGGGTTTCTTATCCATTTAAGTTTTGTGGCATCTATGTCCTTAAAATAAAATTAAAACTGCTCCTGTAAAGTGTTCAAATTTTCAATAACTAGTTCAGTGTTCGTTTCCATTTCACTGAAGACATTTTTATAATGTAGGGAACATGTTGGAAACTTTATTTTCTATTCCATAACTGTAGTTTTCTCGTGAATGCATTCTCTTTGTTGTTCTGGATCAGAATGTTTGACTACCTTTCACTGACCTATTCAATGATTCAGTTTTTCAAAAATATCTACCAAATATGCAAACTTCTGATTAAAATATTCATCATAAAACAAATTAACATCACTGTTATTATTGTCATTAAGGAAGATGCCTATTTAATTTCTTAGTTTAAACATTCTTCTAAGTACTTTAGCATGGGAGAGCCAGCGTGATTCACAATACAGCAGGGCAGTATTCTGCCCCCATGTCTTCACTCAACTTTGCAAAGAGTCTTTCTTTAAATGTACTGTTTTAAAATGTAGTTGACAACTCTGACTCAGTTTCTCACTCGAATTACTAGATGCAAGCACCTGCCTATGAAGCATGCAGTGTCTAGACAGCAGGTGAAGGCTTCCTTCTCACCAGTGCCTGAAGTCCTGCATGCCGTCTTGACATTGACTGAGCCCCATTAGTGCATACATAGCCCAATACAGTTCTCCCATTTTATGTCATTCTGATAAATAAATTTGTCAATTATATTGAACACTTCCACTGATTCAGCTATTCCATCGATGGGTTTGCAAAACAAGTTATCCTCTTCTATTTCATTTTCTGCAACATATTGTAATCAAATGAGCATCTTTAACTACATCTACTTGCAGCCCAAAATGTGAGGTTTTAAGTTTTCAGTAAAACGATCACACAGTCACTTATATCTGAAATTTTTCTTCCAACCGTGTTATATGGAAGTGGAATACTGTCCAGCTGTTTGGCACTAAATTCTCCAAGCATTATTTCGGTCATATCAATAACAGCAGGTAACGCTAAACCACCTATCAAATGATGCTGCTTACATCTTGCAATGTCATGCAACTTTGTACAATGCAAGAAAAGTTTTTGAATAACAGTTGTTTATACAAAGGCTCACCTTTTGTGCATTAAATCCTTCAAGTTGTCACTGGAAGAAGTCTACTGGTTTTACAACATATTCAGAATGCAGTGTTTCAAGATGTCAGTTTATTATGCTTCATGCTATCTGCAACCAAAACAGTCAAGCATAATAAACACTGAGGCCTTTTGATCAACGTTAGTACTTGTGAATCCAAGTGACAGATATTCTCTATTGTATTTTCTGAATCTTTTTTTTTTTTTTTACAGTCCATTCTATTACTTAAACTGGCCCCACTGACTTGACTTGAACTTGCTTTACTCTCTCTGCCTTGCCTTGTAACCAGTTAAGAATTTCTCCATCCTTTTAAGGGTGCTCAGTAATAAGAACAATAACTAGCAAACCTTTCAAATAAGTAAAAGAATGAAAGGGCTAAAGCAATAGACAATTAGCAGCCAACAACAAAGTACATCACAAGGTGGCCTTGACTTCAACTGACAAAATACCCCAGCAACAAAGCACTACCTAGCAACGCTGTCGGTCGTGTTCCAGCATTGTTCCTTGGATGTGACTTAGGTCGCCATATTCAACAGGAGTGAGTAAATATCAGAGAAAAACTAAAAAAAAAACATATATGTGAGAGCAAGTCATAGATTCATTAGGTCAGTTAGGCTATCATCATCTTCAACTCTTTGGCTTCCATTGTGATTTTGAAGCTCTACCAACAAAAGTCCATCCCCCAACCAGTTTGGAAAATACTGCCTTGATGTACGCAAAATACAAATTGTGCCAAAACCGACTAATCAGATCAATAGAATTAATTAACTCTTTTTTGTTGTTGTTTTTGTCTACTCAAGTGAAAAAGGTATTCATTCTAAAAAAGAGAAAAAGATATCATGGTGACTCTGTTCATATAAATATCGCCATTTAAGGAAGGAATGGTTAAATGAGCACTAGGCTTTGAAAGATAAGAAATTTGGAGAGGCATAAATCCACGGTGTTAAAAAAAATAGTTACAAAGCAAGAAATTACAAATTTTCCCACTTTGTAGCAGGTTTTTTTTTTTTTAAAAAAAAATTGATGTGGAAAAAATTAATGCCTTTAGCTGCAGGAAACCTGTACAAGCTGTCTGAACTTGTACATTTTAATTGTTAACATATGCTTGTTAAAATTGTTCTAATATATTAGATTTGAATCACTTATTATTGATTTTTCTGTGTATGCATACTTATGGGGCTGCATACCAGTTGGACTTCTCATTTTTAAAGATCAGCAAGTCTGGGCTTGCTGTGTGGAGAAGTTTAAATCTCTCGATTTTTGTTAATCATCTTAATAAGTATTTTCAAGGGAATCTACCCTAAACAATTTTGATGTAGAGAAGACTTAACACTAACAGGTTCTCTCCATATGATTTGCCATGCAGACCTAAGGTCAATGTCACTTACCTGGTTAAAATCCAGTGGCCAATTCCTTAAGATGTATTCAGCATACTTGCAAATGAAAATTCCACAGTTGCTACTGTTTTTATGCTGAGGAATATTCTGTGATAGATTTATGCAAATCACTAGACTTTAAAAGGGTAGTTCTTATCTGAAGTAATCCATACAACACCCAATTAAACCAGTCATAGCTTCTTTTTTTTTCTTCTCCTTTTGGAGACTACTTCAGCAAAGCATTCTGAGAAGATGCTAGGGACATTATAAAAAAAAAACTGGATACCATTACAACAATGCTGTTTCAGACAGATTCTAGTTGAACATCCTGAGCACATTCTTTAGCAGATCCATTTCTATCATCTTGTAACTGGAAGTATGACAAAATAGAATGCTGTCTGCTAAACTAAATTTCTCTCCAAGTTAGTTTAGTTTATTTTTTTTTATCAGCTTGCAGTTTTGTTTTCTGAAGTTACCTTTTAGTTCCAGACACTGTTTGTGTTGTAGAAAGTAGGGGAATGATCTGTACCCTTATTGTAAACTTAGTGGCAACAACGAACTACAGTAGAACCTACGTTTTACGTACCCTGATTTTACGTTCCCTGGATTTTACGTCCTCGCCAAATGATCGATGACGTCATCTTTTTGGTCATTAAATGCATTATTAATACGTTTTTTCTTTGTGATTTTATGTATTAAAAAGTTTATAAAGGTTAATAAATGATTGTCTTTGAGTTTTATTTCACTATGAGTAATTTAAATAACGCTAATTAGATCGCAAAACAATGCATTCTAACACTGAACGTACTGTACAGTGTACATGTTATCTCCGATGCTATTCTTGTTGTTTTCGTATAATGAGCGCGCATTGTCAAACATCAAACGATACGCCGCCTTGTGAATGAATGGGCTATCAGCGAGTCGCAACACGTGTAAAGGATATCCTCATATACAACTGTCAATTACGTCCAGGGTAGCCAATAGTCAGCTGATAACGCTGTGTTACAGACACAACATTTTCGTGCGAAACGTAAACATTAACTTCACACAACTTACATGATTAATAAACAATTAAGATCATTGCACTTCCTGCAATTAAAATCCATTGTTTTTCTATTTTAATAAATCGGTAGATAATTCATTCGCAATCATGGCTCCCGTGAGAAAGCGTCAAAGTGTTTCGATCGAAACTAAACTAAAGATAATTGCCGAAAGAAGGAAGGGTAAATCCAACCTTTTAGTTGCAACGCAATTTGGTTTGCCTAAGTCAACCGTATCCACCATCTGGGCGAAAAGGGAGGAATTGGAGAATTCGGTTTCAAAATGTGAGTTACCAAGTCTGTTTTTAGCTAAATCTTATTTGTCAAAAGCAACGTTTTTGAAGGTTGATGATGCGTGTTTTACGTGGATGACACAGCAGCGAAGAAAGGGCGTACCGATATCTGGACCTCTTTTACAGGAGAAAGCTCTTCTTTTTGCCAAAGAGTTGTATCCCGACGGTCACTCAAGTTTTGAGGCCAGTAACGGATGGCTAGATGGTTTTAAGAAACGCCACGGTATCCATTCCTTATCAATGCAAGGCGAATCCTTATCAGCAGACGCCGACTCAATTGGAGCTTTCCAATCTGCGTTAAAGAGGTTAATGGAATCAGAAAATTTAACCAGAGACCAGATTTTCAATGCTGACGAAACTGGTCTCTATTGGAAATTGATGCCCAGCCGCACCTTGGTTTTACACGGAGAGAAAACGACAAAGAATTTCAAGACAGCTAAAGATCGAGTTACCCTTATGGGTTGTTCGAATGCGAGCGGAACCTGTAAGATTCCATTAACATTTATTCACAAGTCAGCTAAGCCACGATGCTTTAAAAACCAGAACATGGACCGCCTGCCAGTCGACTACTATAGTCAGAAGAACGCGTGGATGGATGCGGCAACATTCAAGAGATGGTTTTTTGAGAACTTTGTTCCCCGTGTTCGTGAATTTTGCCGAGAGAACAATGTCGAGGAAAAGATTGTGCTACTGTTAGATAATGCTCCAGCCCACCCTTCCGTTGAAGAACTAACGACAGAAGACTGATCATTTTTAGTAATGTTCCTGCCGGCAAATACAACCTCCCTCATTCAACCGATGGACCAGGGTGTTTTAGAACCATTAAAAAGACGTTATAAGAAAAACCTTCTACGTCCCGTCTTGTGCAAGCTAGATACCCCGATCCCAGAGGTGATAAAACAAATCACAATTAAAGATGCGGTTTACTGGATTGCAGATGCGTGGGAAGCGGCGACACAGGAAAATCTTCAGCGCTCTTGGCGAAAACTAATGGAAAATGTTGAAGAAAGAAGTGAGGATGAAAGTTTTTCAGAAGAACAGACAGAGAACGTAGACAACATGGAAGCGGATCGTAATATATTTGAAGCCATGTTTCAAGAACTTGGTTCTGGAACTGAGGATATGATGAGTGTGGATGAGTGGCTCGCCGAAGATCCCGGACACCAATGGCTCACCGACGCAGAGATAATCAGTGAAATTGATAGGGAGTCATCTGATGAAGAGAGTGAAAGTGAAGAGGAAGAAATAGTCGACCGAATTAAACCTGAGCAAGCGTTTGAAGCCCTTGGAGTTGTCGTGGATTGGTTCGAGCAAATGAAGAAAGATCCGTGCCACATCAGACAGATTTGCCGATGGAGAGACGAAGCGGCTCAGATGAGAGCAGCATCATTAAAGCAGAAAAAGATAACCAACTTCTTTCAGTAAAAAAAAAATTAAAAAAAAAAGAAATCTCCAAAACAAAAGGCCCTTTTCAGGGCCAACAAATTCGAAAGAGAATGAATAAAGTAGTTTTTCCTTATTTTAAAATTATTTTCCCCTCTGCATGCATCATTAAAATAATACACATACACTGAAAATAATACACATACTGTACACTGATATTTTTTATTTAAGACTTTATTATGAAAACAGCTCAACTTCAGGGATGATCATCCAACTTCACTGTAGTAGTCTTCTTTAGCTGCCATAGTCCCTCACGTCGTACACGGTGTGACCATGTGTGATCCAGGCTAGGATTTTCGTGTTGTATGTCAATTTAAAGGTCAACCTGGATTTTACGAATCCTACGTTTTACGTCCGCCGTTCGGTCCCGTGCCGTACGTAAAACGTAAGTTCTACTGTAATGGGCCCGTGCCTCAGGGATTCTTTCCTGTAGCTGTTGTCAGGGTTTGGTCTGAAGGTGGACTGCTTTTGTGTGCAGTGACAATGATCATCGATAGGCATCTTAGGTAGATAACTAAACCCTGTTGATGGATGGTGATGGGGGAAGATCTCTGAAACACAGGTTTGTTAATTAGATTGGTTACTTTCTGTAAATATTACACCACTGATAACTCTCCATTCTTACTGATTACATCTGTAACGCAAACACATTCAGTGGGAATTCTAAGTATTTCCTCTGTTTGAAGACACTTAATCCTACTTGCAACTGAATGAAAACACACACATTATAAAATTTTAAAAAAAATTATATAGTTTTAACAGTTAATAGATAAATATACTATGAGGAATTAGTATCCAGTCTGTTCTTTAGCATGACTTAAACAGACACTACTGCTTTGTATGCTACCTTTCAGTTTTGGAAAAACCTTGTAATAAGTTAATAAAGAAAAAAATGTGAGAGTAGTAAAGGTATATGATGGTGTACTTTAGATATAATTTAAAATTGTAAATATTAGTGGTAGAGTATAGTAGAGTGAGAATCCAATGAATCCTCAATTGATTGGATTCTCCATTATTTATTGCTACTCATAATGCTAAGGGGATTCAAATGGAGCCCGGCTGAAATAGCATTACTGTAATGGTATCTGGCAGGATTTAATTTGAACATTTAAAGTACTTAACTTTACTTGATGACCCAGCAATGAGTTATCTTAGTCTTGCCTGACTTTTAGCAGTAAGTTTTTCCCATGTAGCTTATTGAATTTGACTACTTGACTAATTACTGTTGTACAGTATTATTTATTTTGTTACTGAGAGATTTAGAGGATTACATATTTGAGGAAAATGTTTGGGTGGCACAGTAGTCCTGGCAGTCTATTAGGTTGAGGGTCCAAGTTTGACAGTTCAGTTTAGTGCATCATCCTAGCTGGGTTTCTTTCCTATTTCCTCCCATATCTAAAATAAATGAGTTCTTGTAAGTCTTTTCTAGGTGTACACAGTGGAAGTTTTGCACGTAATTCTTTGACTGGCTTGCACCTCGTACCCATCTTCTAGCTCACAGCTCTGAGTTATCCTTAGACCTCAAAAGTCAGGACAGGGCTTTGGCAAGAAGAAATATTTATGAAAAGGATGATGATTTAAACTTAGATATTCTTAATATAGGTTTGCCAAGTGAAGCGCTTTGAAGGTTAACATTATTAGTGCCACAATTTTTCAGGTAAAACACTCTTGGTTTTTTTTAAAACATGCTGTAGAATTGTTGCTAACATCTGTGAGTGTAGAAAAAAGTTAGGAAACATCATTATTATTTGGACTGTTCACACAATTAATGAGGTGTAAGTGTATGAGGCATTTGGATAGTTGCCAAAGTGTACCACAATGATTTTTTTTTTTTTTTTTTTGGAACAATAATGGCAAAGGTACTTTAATTATTAACTTGAAGGTTAGAATTTTAAGATCTGCTTGGGACAGCTTTCTACTTTTGCTCTCAGGTTATGCAAACCTAAACTAATGTACCCCCCGTAACAAGCATAAGTGTTTGTCCTACCTCACCACCTCTCTTCTGACTGTCCAGTTCTCTTTGCTGAACATCTGCTTATCTCTCACCTTACTAAGTGTGCTCAGATAGTCCCTGTGATTAGACAGTATTGGTATTTAAAAAACCCACTGCTTGTCATCCTGTCATTTTGCTAGGTGCTGTAAGGATTAACTTTCATGACAACCATGCTCATCTGCACCCTTGCAAGTTAGGTTTTTTTTACTAGGGTTAGGTTGCACACCCAGTAAGCACTGACCACTACCCCACCTCTTCTGCAGTTTCCTAATTTTGAGATACGACTAAATCTCACTATATTTAAACCTATTTGACAAAAACAAAAGTCAAAGCAATATCTTAGCTGGTAATTGCCAGTAAGACTATCAAGTATATGTTTAGCTAGCTGGCATATTCATCTATAGAAATGAGAGTTCAGACTGTCAAGTTTTTTTGTTTTTTTGTTTTTACAGTGTTGTACAATGAGATTTTTCAGGAAACCCCCCCCCCCTTTTTTTTTCAGGACAGAATTAAATTTTCACTGCAATATTTGATCTGGTTTTTGTGCTAAAATCATTCACAAATTTTCAGATGAATGTCAGAAATACTTGAATATTACATGTCGATATTTCAGAGACTGCCATCTTGCGTCTCTTAGTTTTTTTTGGAATGAGAATAGAACTTACACCATAATCCAGACTCTCTTAAAGTCTACCATTTAGTTACACAATCGTAGAGCACTATGTATAACTTTCATGCATATGTAGTTGAGTTAAGAGCTATGGTATTATTCATATGTTTTAAAAGTACCTTCGAAATTCCTTTGAAATTAGCAATGGTTGACTATCTTAAAAGTAAACTTTTGCTGATCTTTAAGTTACTTACCAGATCTTTGATAAGCCTGGAGTGTTTTTGCCGCCAAGGGAATCATAATAACCCATGACATTTGTATTGAAATTAATGATCTACAGACAAAAAAGGAAAAGAGAGCTGGTCAGAATTGAATTTTGAACCTTTCTGTAAACTTGCTCTTGGTGCAAAGCACTTCTGAGAAGATTCAGTCAATACTGCAAGTCCTTGAAGAAAAAGCCCACCCTGTCTATGTGTTTCTCTGTCTGTTTTATTTTTTACAAAGTCTTTGTCTTTCCTTATTCAGATTTCAACATCTCTGTAATGTTGAGCATTGATACCAGTACTACTGGCAGCAGGCCAGCACACAATATATTTACAGTTGACAAAGATGCAGGTTTGATTCCCACTGGGTCTGGGGATCTGCGGTGTGCATTCTGGAAATTCGGTACCAGCCCAGCCTCCCCACCCACTTTGTTTTGGCATTTCTTACCTCAGATTAGCCATGTGCTTACAAGCCAGCGGCAGGTGTGATGGTTACTTTGTCTTTCTTAGCCGAGTATATGGAGTTTACTGTTTGTCCAGTAACTAAGGCTGTGTTTGTTTATTTGTCTGTGTATTTACTAAAGGGAGGGAAAGAGATCTCCGCCTCTCCCCAATTCTTCTTCTCTCTTTTTTTTTTTTATCCTAAAGACTTTGACTGGGACCTGCCAGTAGAGAAATAAAACACCTTTGGTCATCTATATACAGTTGCCATTGTTCATCTATTATGAATAAAAGAGTAAAGCAAAAGTATAGTTTCAGTTTGATAATTCAATGTAATTGTAAACCTGCGAGGTCTTAAGACGCTATTAAGAATTGGATTAGCAAAAATAAAACTTGGGGAAAAAAAAAACAACCTTTGTTCATCTAGATAGATCTGAAGTCTGGTAGGATAGACAAAAGGTCTAAGAATGAAAGCATTGGCAGCCAGGTATGTTGTAAATAGTCTTAATAAAATAGTTATTTGTTTTAATTATTGAGGTGGTGGGATTTTATAGCTGAGGTGTTCAGACAAGTCTTGTGCCAGGTTGGGCCCACAGCCATATTGGTGGTGAAGTTATTAAGGTTTTTAAGCAAGCTAGATAGGTTCTGTGGCTAATTACCAGGGATCTAAGTGTAGGATAAATTAGAAACATCCTTGATTAGACATTAGAAATTTATTTCTTTTAAAACTAATTGTATAGTAACAGCCTGGAGTGGGTTACTGAATCAGGTTGGGAAGACAGAAAAGGTGATTTAAAAAAAAAAAAGATTAGATGCGTAAAATCTTCTGAAAGAGGCTTCACCTCAGCTTTGGACTGCTAAGCCTGGGGGGGCTTGGTTTGGCGTACCCACGAGTTTTCTCCCCACATCTGAAAAATGAGTTCTAGCAGGTACGTAGGGGAAACTCTTCACTCAAGAGCTCCCCACCATATCTAGGTAACTACTCACTTGGTCAGCCAACACATCCATCCACCCCCACTTCCAGCTCCTTGCTGTGGGATGTCCTTAGACCTCAAAAGTTAGGACAGTTCACCAAGTAGATAAGTTCTAAAAAAACTTCTTGCCTGGATTTTTCTGAATCTAAGACAATTTAGCCATGAATCTATTTATAAGTAATATTAGCTATCTTATGAAGATAGTAGTAGAAAGAGGTGAGTTTATTAGCTTCTTTGTTGCTGCATGACTCTCTTTTTAAAAGCAAAAGCTGAATTTCTGTTTCAGTGTTGTGAAACTTTGGTTTCTAACAACAGTTATGCATCTTTACAAATGAAAACAAGGTTGGAACCAGTAATTTATAAAGATTCTGCACTCCATTAGCTAGGGGTGTTTGTGGGGGAAACCCATAGGCTGAGAGGGCAGAAACACCACAAATCAGTGGATGAAAGATGTTAGAGACTCTGTTCTATTGATGTGTCCCTTGGAGGTTTGAGAGTGAGCTTTGCTGAATTTTCAAAAAGGATGTGTGTGTGTGTGTGTGTGTATGTATACATTTGGGGAGGAGACATGCTGTAAATAAATAGTGATCAGAACAATCAACTATGGAGACTGTTGCTGACATAAAGATTAAAACTGCATGTACCTATCACAAGACTCCAGTGGTTCCCCCTAAGAACTGGCATGAAAACTAGATCCATCTTAAAAATGTCCATTCTAGTTTCTGTATGCACCATATCATCAAAACAATGGTTGATCAGTATTGGGTAAAAATACGTCATATATGTATATTTTTGAATATACCATAGGATTTGTGTTATTCCGATACATCAGTAAACACATGTAGAAATCAATAATCTGAAAAATAGAACAAAAAAAAGCAGTTTTTAGAAATTAAATTAGAAGATACATCATGGTATTGAAATCCAGCAGCTTTGGCAGACAGAACTAAAAGAAAGCAGTCGATCTAAAATTGTTTCAAGTAAAGAAACTGGTTTAATTTGCTTCCTTGCTCGGTACTTTTGCAGGAATTGTTCATTTAAAATCCTTCCTTTCTTGGCGACCATGGCTTATGGCTACAAGAAGCTAGGCAGATTTATGTTAGGATGAAGCCAGCTAATGATACTTCTAACTGGTCTGACCATCACATTGTTGGTGGTTGTCCTGTCACAGCAAAATGACGTTGCTTACTGGAGGTCAGGATAAATAGTCAGCAGGAAATACATTGTCTGAACGTGATTTTTTTAGGATTTTATTCAGCTGGTTGGTTTTCACAAAGAAATCATTTAGTGCTAAGATAGGTTTGATCATATATTAGAAACAAGTCTTATGTAGCTCAGCAAAATCTGAAGAAACTACATCAGGAAACATAAGGGGACTCAATGCATGAACTTAATAATTGATTCCTGCATCACGGATATAGCAAAAGCTGTATGTTGTCTTTACCCTGCTTCTTTTCCTTATCCACAGAGTATACTGTGTCATTAAGCCAGTTGGAACCTCTTAGGCTGGCCAAATCACTCTGCTTGATTTTTAAGCCAAATCCTTCCACGACAATTTTTCTGGGCACGTAGGGATTCAGAATTTCTTTAATTTCTTTCTCCATCTCAGCAGTGATTTCTTTGCGTAGACAAAAAAAAAGGGTAACAGGCATTGAACTAATATAAAACATACATAAGCAGGCATGACATGACATTGAAAATAAGAGTTTAAAGATTTTTTGTCTAATCCCCACCACAAAAAAACAACTAAACTAAACTTATACATCTATGAAATACAAAAAAAAAAGGGGGCCAATAAGATATCACGCCATCCCTCTACTGTAGCCTTTAATTTTATCTTTTCAGCTATTTGCTTTGGATGATTTATTAGGGACTCTGACTTCACCCTGCTGATATATCCATTGCATTGCAACAGCCAACAAATTCCACCATATTTTTGTACCTCCAGGTCATGCAGTCCTCACTTGTTACCAATTTGTAATTAGGAACACCTTAAATATATTTTGTTGAACCCGCAATGCCTGGATCTTTCTTCTTATTGTGCCCAATGCTATATACTGACAATGTGCATGCTCATGCCATGACATAACTGCTAACCTGGTTAATAAATGATAAGTTGTCGTCATTCTCTAAATCTGTATAATTTGATTTAAAGGAAATACTTATCTTGCAAAACAGGAATCATAGATTGACCGACTCTTTTAGAGGATAAACATGACATTCATATTTTCAATATGAACCCGCAGAAAATATTGCAGTTTCTGATATAATGTGGAGAATACAACATTTTCCACACTTAATATCAAAGGTACCCTTTTCACATTTGAGCAAAAGGCATAAAGGTGGTGCTGTATTTTTGGTATGATTTATATCCGCCATTAGATCTAATTTGATTTGAAAAATTGCTTCCAAATTTCTTTCAAGAATGCCATGTTATGACTATTGAGTTTTTTGTAAGGCATGGTTTGGAAATCCAACTAAATAGGTATTTTCCTAGTCAATTACACCTTATCATGGGCTGCACAACTTTTGGGAATTTTGAGTCAGTCAACTCTTGAATGCAAAATTCAGCTTATCCACAAGAGTTACATTGCTGGATGTGATGT
Organism: Nautilus pompilius; assembly: GCA_018389105.1. Taxonomy (NCBI): domain Eukaryota; kingdom Metazoa; phylum Mollusca; class Cephalopoda; order Nautilida; family Nautilidae; genus Nautilus; species Nautilus pompilius. The sequence goes on from JACATO010002232.1 coordinate 60,204, forward strand.
AAGTTTCCCAAATGTTCTTGAGTACTTAACTGGACAAACAGCATGACTATCTACAGACTGGTGATAAAAGGCCTGGAAATTGGTTTATATTTTATCATAGAATGGCACAAAATGCTTAATAGGCACATTTTCTCAAATCACTGAAAGATAAGAGACTGAGTGGCAAGAAAATTGCTCAACATACTTACCTTTTCTTTGTACAAATCAACACATTAAGATCTTACAATGGTAAATGTGATACATGAGTTTCAATGGCAATACATGATGTACATCATTTTTTATAATGCTGGAATAATAATAATATACCTGGGAATCTCCAATCAGTTCTATCATTTTTCTGTTGTATCTTGCAGCAGAAATAAATAGTAATAATAATAATGTTAATAGTAAAAATAATATGATTAAAGCTAAAAGAATAAAAACACAACATTAAACAAGACTTGTAGGATTGCTATATAAACTCACAAAAGCCAGGCCAGCAAAATCCTTATGAAAAATACCAAGAGTATAACATATAAGTATGTTTTTCACATCTTACAAAAAAGAATACAAATGCACCATATATTGTACTAACAGCAGTATACTTTTACCACAGTGCTACCCAAATACCAAAGCTGTATCATACCTTTCAGTGATAAACACACTTTACCACACAGTTCTTTAGAAATTCAAGTGTACCACCACATATATATATATATATATATAATGATAACAGCACATGTATCACATTTAGATTTTTTTTTTAGAGAAACATAAGTAGTAGTAATAGTATGTTTACCAAATTACTACCATAAGGATACCATATATATCTTATTGTAGTTATAGCATAACTTAATATAGTTTCATAAGTGTACCTCAACTTACTGTGCTTAAACTAATGACAAATTTAAGGCTATTATAATAAGCAGTTTTAACATATTACATTAAGTTCATAATTTAATAGTGCTATAACTGACTATTATAGTCATCCCTCTAGTTTATTTCCACAGTACTCGTTTACAGCACAACAAATAGTATGTTTTAGAATACATATAATGTGTCTGCTGTAGCTAATTGCTTCATGATAAACCAGTCACTTGAAAGAAACTCCAGATGCTAATGGTTGCTAGTCTCTGAGCTTGATTCTGCAATGTTGTGATCTGGATACACATGTTGTGGAATAGCTAAAAAAAAAAAAAATAGAGCATGAGGTTTTTGTAAGTAACCAAACCAAAAATTAGTTTGGGGTTTAAGACTAAGCATGTAGAAGAAAATTTGTTGCAAATAAAAAATAAATGCTTGTACAGTTTGGCTGCCTAACGTTGTAGTTTACCTTGTGCCACGCACTCACTCCGAGGTTAAGAATAAGATTTATGTTGATTGCAATCATGATATCTTAAAGCCATAAAACAATCTGGATTCTGGAAAACTGCTGAGAGATGATCAGGACCGGGCCATCATTTTGATGATTTAGGTGGAAGTCTCGGAGATCTGCTAATGTGGCTGCAAAATGAATTTTAAATTTGTATTTTAGAGTTAAGCTTCTGTTTATTTTTTTTTGTTTTTGTTTGATAAAAATATTATTTTTCAGTAGATAAAATTGCTCTGTAGCATTGTATTTATAATTGCGCATTAATGTATGTATATATTGTATGGTCTGGTCAATGAACCAGCCTCAGATTCTGAGCCAAAATGGCTGCTGGAGGCTTTAGGACATTAAAAAAAAAAAAGAAAAATTCTTGACACAGTCAGTTTTGCATACTTAAGTTTTCTACAAGTTATGTTATCTGAAGCTTAAAACAACTAATTTGAATTGTGCAATACTTGGTCTCATCCAGAAACTGATTTTATCTCCTTATGTTTTTTGTGGGGAAGATGTTGGAAGAAACTGTTAAGGGAGCTTAATAGATGAAGCAGATAAAAGTGAAGCAAGGAAATTTTGAATGAAACAATCAGCTGATTTTAATGCACAAGTGAGATACTTCCAGATTTTTGTATGTACACGATGCTGGGTGTTTCTGTAACAAACACGGAGCTTACACCGAGCATTGCGCAGTTTTGATCTGCCCAAGCATCAAAGAAGCATCAGTAGAATGAAGGTGAGAGAGAATGTTTAAAACTCCAAAGACTGAAAGCTGTAGAAATATCTTTATCTTTCACTGAAAAAGAAAAAAAATTTATGCTACATTAATTTCAACGTATATTCTTAAGACCTTTATAATGGCTAATGTTGTAGCCCCGTGCTCGGCAAACTTTTTTTCATGTATTGCCCACTTTCAAACATTGTAAACTTGGAACGCCAACCAAACTCAAAATAATTTTAGAATTAACAGATTTAACTTAAATGATATTTATTAAAGTTTAAATAGAAGATTAATTAATTATTCATTAAAGTTTAATGATTAAAGTTTTAACTACTCAAACTCTGAATGAAGATACAAGAGAAACAGAACTCCTTCCTTTCTACGGATATCCATTTATTTGTGGATTATAACATATACATTATAACACACTAGAAAAAAACTAAGCACACAAATCTGATGCTACTCAGTGCGTTCCCTGAGCTTGATGTTTATAGCAAGAGCCAAAACTTTTGGAGAAAATTTTGTCAATGAGAGACGTAAGTCTCCTCTTTCCATAACACTGAGGCAATTTCGTGATTTAGTCAATATATGATTCACCCTGGAGAAAGCCGTTTCAACAAGATACGAGGTGGGAAAGGAGAGGGGGCAGGAATTCAACTTTCGACCACAAATTCGGATGTCTGGCAGGAAGGCCCTTGTTTATCCACATGACTTTATAACCTCATTTGTGTGCCATTTTGGCTTCAGTATCATGTCACAACATGAGAAGGTGTTCAACTAACCTTGGATCTGTCACCTGATCCACATCAATAACAAAGGGATCAAATATCCAGTCGGGCACATCTATGTTAATGATGTCCGCAAATCATGATTCCAAGTCATCTGAAACAAATTTCAAATGTTTGCCAAAATGCACATAATCACTGTCTAGCAATTCCTCTGCAACACCTGCCAGTTGTGGGAAATAATGCAAATCCTTGCATAGGACATGGTGACGATAAAGTTGCATTTTCTCATTAAAAAAAGAAATGATATGTTTAGCATCAATAAGGGTCACATTCTTTCCCTGAAGCTACAGATTAATGTTATTAAAAATCTGGAAAAAACCTGCCATGTAGAAAATGTTAATTTTTTATCCTTTCAAATCATTTGCCATTGATTCTAAGTTCTCACTCTGAAGAAATTCTAGTACACTGTCAAATAATTCCACAAGTCGGCACAGACAGTTGCCCTTGGAAAGCCATCACACTTCTGTATGAAGGAGTAATTTATCAAATTCTTCCTCGTTTTCAGCACACAGTTGTTGAAATATTCTATCAGATTTTGCTGAACGTTTGATCTTATTGATTATATTCACCGAAATCTGGAGCGATTGATGCAGGTCTGGACTTAGATGTTTTGCAACAAGATGTTGCTGATGAATTATGCAGTGAATCACAATGGCATTTGGAATTTTTTTTTTTTTAAAATATGATATGAAGCCCCCGATATCGACCAACCATACTGGGAGCTCCACCGGTTGCACAAGAAATCATGTTATCAAAGGGAATATTGTTTTTACTAAAAAAACTTATTGAGACAATTAAAGATAGACTCACCCTTTGCATCTGTCTCCAGTTTCTCAGCAAAAAGCATTTCCTCTTGAAATGCTTCATTATCCAAATATCTCTCACACGCCATTAGTAATGCGACACTATTACCAACAGTAGATTCATCCAGTTGTATGGTAAATTTCCATTCATTAAACTTTTCAATTAACTGACCTTTTACGTCATCTGCTATTTCATCAATCCACCTTTTGATGGTTTTGGCACTTAAAGGAATAAGTTTCAGTACATCACTTGCATTTTTATGCATCATAGTTAACAAAACCTCACTCACCGCGGGTATCACCAACAATTTGCCCACGGTATGCAGTTTGTTGCTTTTGGCAATCAGTGCTGATATGTTGTATGACGCTACCAGACCATTAAAAGCAGATTGGTTGCTGTTGGAAAACATCGTCGTAATTTTGTTTCTTTTTTCCAAATTCTTCCTTGAGGGTCTTGAAATATTCAAACGGCTTCGTTTTTTTTGTCACTGTGAATTTTGGTTAAATGGTCACGCAGTCTTGATGGTCTCACAGCCTCATTTGAGAATGTCTGCTTACAAATAAGACACATTGGGAGATGAGGATCAGTCGGTGATTGAATAGATCCCAATGAAAGATAATCGAGTGAGTACTGGCGACAAACTTTTTTAGACATTATGCCTACTACAAAAAAATAATAGATATTTGTTAATTGTGGGTATATGCAGAACGGCGTAAAAGCTGATGTGAGAACACGAGTTTTCTTCGTCTTTCGTTTCTCGTATCGCAGTTGTATGTGCTACAACTTTAGTTCAGGTGGGCACGTGTATGGAAGGAAAAGATGAGTCACCCTGTATGCAGTAAGCCTATTGTTTGTCATACTGCTGACACACGCAATCTCACTGGCTTTCACTACGCACAAGCCACTATCTCGTGAAAGGGAAGAGCAGGTCAATGGTCCCTGGGCTTGCATGTTTCTCGCATGACGTAAGAATGTAATCCCTATTATCGCTCTTGCGTCTTAATCAGCGAGCACCTTGATAATAGAGACTTCCTCCGCTTGCTACACTGTCCGCTGTTTTCTCCTAATCTCTCTCTCTCTGGGCAAACTCAGCAGTCGCTATTAATTTTAGTGAAATAGTCAATTAGTCTTGATGGTTTCATGGCTAGTTCTGCCATTACTAAAAAGTTATGGGTGTCAAGTCAAATTTCCACCAATTGCTCCAGCGAAGCTCGACGCCCACTGGTGGGCACTAGTGCTCAGGTTGCCGACCACTGTTATAGATTAAGAAATAGCCATGGGATGTCATTATTGTTAGAGAATGATGTAGTAGTATCTACTTATTAAGAAACTGTGTAAACTGTGTGGCAACTCTAATACAGCTCTGTGTATGCTGTAGCCATTATGGTGGGTGTTTCTCTACAAATTGGACATTGTTGCACTTTTTGTTAATACATGAGACATGAATTGACTTCCAGTGTTCACTCAGGTGGCATAAAGGAATGGTAGTGAAGTATCCATGCCACCTTTTCTAACCACTCACCAGTTGAAAGATAAACAGGAGTGGAAATGTGGAAAATCTGCAGCATCAGAACTTAATGTGTGTATAGCGACAGTTGATAAGACTTGGGTGTTTCACTGTGATCCTAATCTATACAACAGTCCACTGTTTGGAAACACTCTTACTCATAATCCAAGAAATTCTGTACAGCAAGTCAGCTTAGAAGATGATAGCGCTCGTCTCCTGACTGCTGATGTCATGTTGTCATCTAATTTGCAAAGACTAAATGACCTTTGCTGGCGCAAGGTGTGCAAGCATTCTCAGGAGAAAAAAATCGTCACGCAATTCATGAGAAGCTGCTGGAAATGCTGCAGGCCACAGGACATCCTCGTGACGATGTGGGCCGTATATTGTAAATTTTTTTGTTGCTGGAAGCAACCTCTCTGCTTCACGCTGACTCTTTGAATATTCCTGGTGTTGAAGTCAAAGCTCAGAGGACATCGGTTTACTTAAGAAAAAGAAGCTCAGTATGCTGCAAATGACTGACTGAACTTTGTACTCTATCAATAGATGGTCTGCAGCTGAGTGGCCTGGCGAGTATTTTAGGGTTGGGCTCAGCTTCTCCATCAAGAATGAAACTAGATACATTTATAACTGTACTCTTTTGTAGTTCCTGATTCTGGTAGGTATCATCGGAATTGTTCTGAAAGGTAGAATGTTTTGTTTTTATTTGTGTCTGTCCGTGAGAGAGAGAGAGAGAAAACTAAAAGAAATTCCTATTGAAGTTAAGTCTGTGAATTTGGGGGAAAGTGAATTTTTTTTTTTTTTTTTTTTTTTTTGGATGTCTGTTACCTGCATTCAGTTTTGTGGTCATATGGGAACCGCCTGTCATCTATCACTACTCACCTGTTTTATGCAGCATGTGAAAGAAGGGCTTTTATGGAGAGTTCGGGTTACCTCTGATTTAGTTACTGTCTGCCGGTACTCCAAGAGCCGCCCCCCCCTCGCCATAGGTATGTAATTTTCAGGGGTTTTTATAGAAAATATGATTTGAAAAAAATAATGAATGTAATATATATATTATTATTATTATGATGTCAGAATGAACAAAGGGGACATAACTTTTGGTTTTACTGTTTTTTTTTCGTTTTGATTCATTAAGTAACACTGTGCAGAGACATCTTATTGTTGGTCTGTTAATAACTTGAGAACGTCTTCTAGATATTGCATTCTGCTTTCTGAGTCTTGTTTGTGATATTTTGGTCTTGCCTCGTTCTCAAGATGGATAAGACGATCCAAAATGGACATCTTTTTGAAAACCGAACAGTTTTCCAACATTACTGCATTTGCCATGGAAACCAAACTATATTGGAATTTTTGAAATTTTAATGAGTGTAGTTTCCCTTGAACCTCTGTTAGCCAGGTTTTTTTTTTTTTTTAAATGTACATTTTATCAAGAAAGTAAAATTCTTGTGTGTCTGTGTTTCAAGTGCCATTAAAAAGTATAATTTTGCCTTGATTTTCTTTAAAGGTGTTCAGAAATTTATAGATAACTGATGCTTAATTTCTCAGGATTTTCAGTTTTAAAATGACTCTGACCAAATGGTATTTCTGGTGACTGAGATTTTTCCAGCATTTTATTTGCCACAAGTTCAACACAACTTTCCGATCGGTTCTCCAACCAAAACACACACCGCTTTGTCAGAGTTTTGGTTGCTCAGTAAATTGATGAGAGAGAGAAAGAGGAGCAGCAATGCGTGCAGCGTAGAAGAAAAGATTGCAAAAAAACTTCTAATTTTCAGAGCTAATCATCTTCTGTTTCTCACCCCCCTTTTTTTTCTTCAAACTTTAAGAAGAGGTGCTCAAGTTAATACTTCTAATTAAAATGCATCTCATTCCACTCGTAGCATAAATCTTTATTAGAAATTCAGATTATAGCTTTAAAATCCAATTTCTGGGACTGGTGAGAAGAAACCATGCTAACCTGATCTGTTACTGACCAAGATTCAAACTTAGATCCTCCCTTCGCTCTCTGTCCTTACCAGTCTGGCTGCTGTGACATTAAATTTTTTATCCTGATTCCATGCAATCTAAAACATTTTTTGAAGTGTTTGGGCATTTGTTTGTTACTCTTTCATGGCCAAACTATAGCACCTAGAGACCCCAACTTTTGGGTGTAGGTACTTAGAATCTTGGGAAGGTTTGAAGCTGCCACACATTGGTCTAACCGTTTTTCCCCCATGTAGTGCTTGTATCCAAGCTAGTGTGTTCCATGAAATTTATATTTAAAGTTAATCATATCCTTATAAATTTGCCTTTAAGTCATTTTTTTCTAAAGTGTAAATTCACATCAAGGTCAGGATACTTGTTTATAGTTATCAAAATATAACAAATTTTTACTTTACAGGGATTAAATATAGAGATTTTTTTTAAAAAAAATCCTGGCGAACACCATCTACATTTTTTCCTTTTCTACTGTTATAGTTGCCACACAATTAAAATTAGTACTTTTTGGAACTGCATTTCATTCACACAAAATTAATTTTGTTTTTAAGCATCTTAAAAAAAATTAAATTGTTTTTACTAAGAATTTGCTTAAATCAGTTTTCTTCTTTTTAAAAATCACTTGATTATCTTTTCTAAGTAAAACAATTTGTTTCATCTCGTAAACTATTTTACTATAATCTTCACAAAATCCAAATATGTCAGCTAGAGGAAGAAGACTGAAGTTTCCTCTATTGCTGGAATAGTTAGTATTATGTAGTCACATCTTGCTTTAAATCCTCTATTAGTATCAGCACTTACGTGTCTTTACACCTACACAGGTTTAGCCCTTGGGCTTTACTGTAATCATTGTGATGGATTACCAGTCCTTACATAGTAGTTGCTTGACCTGGATGAAGTGGTATTTTAATTTCCTTAGCTCCAGAACTTCTTTTATTTGTTAAACTTGTGTTAGTGCCAGCATAAAGTGTATTACATTTCTGATGAGTTGGTCTTTGACGAACAACTCAGGAAGATCACATCTTGATTTTTGTGAGTAGTTCTGTTAATTTCTGAACCTGGATCGTTTAAATTTATTTCAGTTATAAGTTTAAATTCGTGATTAACCAATTCAGCGACATTAAAGTTTTCAGTTACATCAGTTTACTCCACGTGGTAGATGAGATTATACTAAATCCTTTTTTTTTTTATTTAAAAAAAAAAAATCTTTGTGTTATTACAATGGTGTTACTTGATCCAGCAATGGAAGCATGATTTAAAAATTAAATCACATTCTTATTTTGAGGTTGATGTAGGTTTGTGTTTTAAATTATCATGGACTTGTTTGACGGAAATAAGAATCTTACAGGCACCTTAACCATCCACTTTAATTTTTTTCCGTTATTTCGAGTAAGAAACCTTACCCTTATAAAAGTGATTTATTTTTTAGATTAATTAAAAAAAAAATTGATAAAATATCAGTTGGACTCTACTGAAAAATCGGGAGATAAGTTCTAAAGTTAAATCCAAGCTTTGGTCTTAAACTGTTCTTTACAGTACAATAAACCTTATAGTTAGAACTAATAACAGTATCAGTCTTCAGGTGTGGATAGATTAGCTTTAACGTTGATATAATATTCTTTATTGTTTAAATCCCAATGACTGATATTTTAAATTTATTTTTAAATTTTGCTGTTAATTTGTGAGTTCCTAGGAACCTGTGAGTACACATTGTTGGGTCTTTATCATTTGTGATCTTAACATTTAAAAAGAATCTATTGCAAGATTAATTCAGGCATGCTCATAATAATCTGTGAAATGTAGATTTAGTGTTGGATAGAAAATCTTTACAATTTGTAGTTTTTGTGATGAAACAAAGCTATATGAATTGTTAGGCTTCATTACTTGTTTGTTGTGTTTTTCTTTAAAAATCAGGTGTATCTATTAAATTATTTTAATATGATTTATTGGTAATTTCACTAAAAACTCTATTATTTTCTGCCTTTTTAGTTGCGAAAAGTAAACTGAGTTTCTCAACTAATCGATTTAGTTCTTAAGGTAAAACTACAAAAGCCAAAGAGGGCTTACGTTACCTTCACCAAGTCTAAAATATTTTAGTCTAGGTGGACTTTTGAATAAATTGTTGTAGCATGGGAACAGTATAATTGTTCTATTTATGTTTTACTTGAGTTTAGTTTACTTTGCGATGCACTGCTGTTGTGATGAAGAGAAAGCTGTTTTAGAGATTTCTGAATATTGTCTTCAGTAGGAATATTATTATGCCTGATTTTACTCGAGTCAAAAGTTTCCATAAGCCAGCTGTGGCATGAATTTTGTGCTCATAAATAAATGGTTCATCAGGAAACTACTTCTGCCTGAAATATTACTTACATTCCAGGTGTTAGATGTGAAGCAAATTCAGTCTCATTAATTCTAGATGCCAAACGGTTGGCAGCAGCTGTTTCTGTTCCCGTTGGTTCAACTTTTGATCCAAAAGACAGCTTTTAGCAAAGGCTTATCAACGTTGAAACAAATGAATCTATTTTTTGAGGTCTTAAAGGTCTGCTATAAAAAATTTTTTAAAGGTGTGGTCTAATTTAGTTGTCTATCTACTGACGTACTGAGAACCATCCTCGTAGGGATGCAGCTACTAACTTTCTTAGTTTAAATCTGAGTTCAACAAACCCAAAATATTTAGTTCTTGAAATTGAGGTGTGTGTGTGTGTGTGTGTGTGTGTGTTAAAGTTTTCTTTTTTTCTGTCGATAATAAATTATGTAGAACTTAGATGTTTGTTTGTTTTTTTAAGGGAATTTCTGATTTCACTTATTGGTGATGGTTTGTAAGGGCTGCTGATGGTGGGAGTCTGCTAACAAACAAAATGAGTGCCTCTAAAAGTTTTAAACCCATAGCCAACAAGAATTTTATGAGTGTGAAGCATCCTAGAAAGCCACCGCAGGAGCAATAATTTATAATAATTACTTCTCTGTAAAAAAAAAAGGTTTTGCTTATCCTGAATTTCAACTTTTTAAGCAAAGGTATCTGTGAAGAACAGGCCCAGTGATGATATAAGGTTGTTTCCACCTGGTACCTCAGTATCAAGGTGATTAGTTTATGAACAACAAAAGCAGAAGTTTCTACTGTAATCCTAGAGCAGGAGGAATTCCTAACCCATTTATTTTGCATTCCTCTGATGCTATGTAAATCGATCAGCACTTTGAATAAGATCATTTGTGGCCTTGGGATAGCATAGACAAAATTGCCTGGCACGCTCTCATTATGGTAACTTGCATCAAGACATCGAGAATTTTGGATGGATCATGTGTTTGCCGCTGGTATAAGGCACTGGTTCGAATCCACTTCAGGCTGGAAATATGGTTGACTTATTTGGACTGTTTAAATCAGATGATAGGATTTAAAGACAGAAATGGGATTTGTGGATCTTTTAATGATCTTAGGCACAACAAGGATTAATACAGTAACACCCTGTTGAAAGTTGATTCACTATTAAGCTCGTGTTTTTTTTTTTCCAAATTTCCAAAATAAGTTTAAAAACTGAGAATTCAAAAGTACCGGCCACACACAGCATTTTTGTTTACACTTGCTGAGTCAGTGATGAGCAGCGTATTAGATTGCTCAGAACCAATCAGCACTTAGCTGCTCTAGCTTAAGCAAGCACATGCATGCTTCACCTTGCACTTGCTTTGTCATTTTTAAAAACATCTATGAATTATCTATATTCATAATGTCTGGGAAAAGGCCTGCAGGTGATAGTGCTGGAAATAAATCGAATGTGATGAGAGAAAGTATCATTTTGAGGTGAAAATGGAAGTGCTGAATAAGCTGGAAGCAGGTAAGCAGCAAGTGGATGTGAGTTGTGCCTTAAACTTGCCTACATCATCCCTTATCAAAAACAACTTAGGAACATATCTCCATGTTAGTTATGTTATAATGACCTCATTGAAAGCTGATTCACTAAAAGCCCTGCATCCTGAGCATGTAACAGAGTATAGCTATTTGGTTCTGTGGTGGCCTAGAGATGAAGAAAGGTTGATGTGGGTATTAGAGCCAAGATTTTGAGAGCACATGGCATTAGCCAGCCACTGTATAGGTTGGCTTGTTGGTTTTTCACTCATGCTTCATGTTTTTTGGCCATTCATAACTAATCTAATTTCATGATGATGTTTTGCTGAAACTTGAATAATTTTTGTTTCTTTTGTTTACAGAAAAGTTGGAAAATCTGAGAAAATGTGGACAATGCTCAGAGAACAGTGAGGTTTCTTAAAAGTCGCTCAAGAGCCACTCAGAGTTCTCAAGACATTGAAAGATTGTAAGTGAAAACTGAATGGAAGACTAACTGTTGGAACATTTAGAAAATCGAAAACATTTGTCTGTGCATTACTTCTTTAACTTAGCATTTTGTTTTATCTCTGAAGAGTTAATTTAAAGGGACCTGGGCTCAATTTGAGAAAGAAACGCATGAGAGCCATTGTGGCCATTTCATTTTAGAACATTGATTTCTAGAATTGACATATTCATGGACCCTTATGCTCTGGCAGTTTCTTGGATCCAAGTTTGCCATGGCATTGTTGACCGAGGTCTACATGAAACCTATAATTACTAAATGCTGCTAAGAAAGAGCACATATCTTGTACATGGTTCTTGGCTGGTGAAAATACCAGTAAGTTTGATTTGGATAGACAATAAAGTATGAAGTTTTCTTTTAGGATAATTTTTCTTTTAACAGTTTTGCTGTTTGAAACCTTGAATGAACTCTATTTGGAATAGCTGGTTGTGTAAGCTCTTATACAAAATTGCCAGTGCTTTTATATGTATACAGGTCAAGTATCCTTTATCCATATATCCAAAAACCAAAAAACTCCGAAATTCAAAGTTTTCCTTTTTTGAATGCACCATCATTGCCAATAGGCATGAGAAATCGGAACTTGGCTGACAAGAATCCTGCCGATCCAGACCTGCCCCGTAGCATGGTAAATCCAGTTGCTTATCAGCACGGTTCATAGTAAGTCATTGGTTCTTTCTTCACTTTGTGACTTTTGTTGTTATATAGTCCCATTTATGCTTTTACAGTGGAAATGTCAAAAAGATTAAACACCCTATAGATAATAGTAAGAAAAGGAAGCATAATTCATTATCTGTTGCTAAGAAAGTTGCAATATTGCAAAGCCTTGATCATTGTGCTTCTGTAAAATGATTCAGTGAAGAGTATGAGGGTTACCACCACTATATATTATTTAAAGAAGCAGAAAGACCAATTATTGAAATTTTTTAGTGAAAGTGAATCTCAAAAGTTAATGAATAATATAAAAACCACATAGGTAAAAAATGATGCACTTGATCTTGATTGTGTAATAATCATGTTAATACCTGCCATATATATAAAATATCTGAAAACTGAAATTATCAAATTCTGATATGCAGTTGGCCACAAGCTTTTTGAATAAAGAACACTTTACTTGTATATATTGGGTGGTGGTCCCAAATATTACTTGACCCTATATCTCCAAGAAATAAACTGCAGGGCGGAAATGGTACCTCTGGCAGCAGTAGCGCACAGTATGCAAGAGAGAAGTCTAAGAACAACCAACCAACAAGCTGTTATGGGTTGAAAAATAATTCATTGTCAAAACAGATTAGTATTTCTTTGGTACAAATTAGTGCAAGAGCATGGAAATGAAAAATGAAGCAAAATAGTCCATTTTGTTTAAGTAATTCTTGTACATAAGAGCACCTTGTTAATAATCTCATAGATCATCTGCCTTCTTAAATATGGAATGTCGTCCTGAAATGGAGACAGACAGAATTTCATCAAACAAAAATGAGAACCAATCATAGGTAATGTTCTTTATTTTTTTAGTACTGCTATAAAACGCATACATTTTGTCCAGGGATGTTGCTGGGTGATACTTGGAGTATCCTTGCAATTAGGCTTCTTGTTAATAATTAAAGTGCTAAAGGCCAACGGTAATCAGCTTCCTGAAATAGTGCACCTGCTACTAACTGATAGTTTTCAGAACAAAAAATGCAAAACAAAGCTGGCTTAAGTGACTGGTCTCTCAAACTTTAATGGACCTCTGCCCCAGACTGCAGTGTGTTAAATTGTTTCTGTGATACAGAACCAGTTATTTTTCTTTTGGTTTTCTGGAAGGGGGGGGGGTTGGGCAGGTCCCCCCCCTAGGTAAGTTGGTAATCTGGAATAAGATCTACTCCACGGCTTCAAAAAGACTCCTCCCCCCATCCCACCCCTCGGTTGCAATAAGCGGGAACACCTACGTGTCTTTGAAAGCCCCACAACTTCTCCAACCCAATTCCCAATTTCATTTTTTTTGGTGGATAGTTAAAACTTTCCAAGCCTGAAATTTAATCAAGCACCGAAATGCTTAATTTTGTCGTGAATTATGTATTCTGCAACCTAACCAAGCCCTTACGACAAACCTGTGTGCTCTAGCATTGACAGGTGGCAGAACTAAATTGCAGACCCCTTCCATAGCCCCCCCCCACCTGTGACGACTGGTGCTGTGTTGTTGACTTTTCCCATTTAATATCCATTAAGGGCAGCTACCAGGGGTTCTTCTGTCACGGTAAAATGGCATTTTATGTCATGAACGTTGATCAACACACAGCTAGGCACATGTTCAGACCGCTATGATTCTGCCAACGGAGTAAACTGTGTCTTTCGTTTGCCTGCCGGGCAAACATCAGTCAAAATACAAAGTGATTAAGCTAGCAGTGGTGTATTTGAGGGTCCAGAATGTTCCTTTTTTGTTTCCCTTTCTCTTCCCTCCCCCTCCACCACCCCATGCATTTTAAATTTAAAAGCATGACATTGTCTCATTGTTGTGAAATAGATTGTGAAACGATATTAGTGGAAACGAGAACTAGAAAACCTTAGTACGCTCTATCAGTTCAGACAACCTTTACCCCGTGGATTATTTTGTTCTCAAACTGTTTTACTCAGAGGGAGGGAGAGATTCTCCTGGTTGAGGGGCAAGGTAAATAAACTGTTGGCACCTGTTGTTTGCACGGTGAATTTAAAAAAAAAAAGTGATTTAAAGCTACCATTTTTAATCTGTCAGAAACTAAGCATCATTTTTCAAAATTTAGTGCAAATTAAAGCTTGGTCATCTTTCTGGATGTCTTATGTTTTGCTTACCTCCAGTGTTGGTTCAAGCTCTCATGTTTAAGCCAATAGCAAACAGAGATCTACCTGCCAGGTGGCCCCCATCTGAAATTTTATGTACCCATTTTTTTTGTTTGTTTTGTTACCTTACGATTAACTTCATTAACTATAATTGCTTACTATCCCTAAAAATGCATAACGGTGCTGTACTTTTGTCACAACAGTGTAGAAAGCTTGTGAAGTTGCTGTCTCTTTGTATTCAAGTGCCCTGTATAATTGACAAACTTTTCATTTTGCTACTATTTTAAAATTTTTACTTTTCATTTTTTCATTCGAAGGTTTAATATGCAAATTATGTTTTTTGCATATATTTTCCCATTAAGGTAGTCAAGAATTTTTTGAAAGATTGTTCCTCTACAGTTACCATTAATATAGGGTACAAGAGAATAAAGATAATGGAAAGATTTAAAAAGAGAGAAGTAAAAAAATAAGTTGTAGGAATCTCATCGAAGCTGCCAAATTTTAAACATGCTGCATACCTGTGTGAAATCCAGCTTAGCATTTCGACTTAGATATTCCACATACTGGCAGACGAAGACACCACAATCACCACCGATTTTCTGTGATGGAATTCTCTGTTTAATAAACCAGAAATATTTATTGTAGGTGGTTTTTTTGGTTCCCAAAGTTTATGTCAGAGATTTTTTTAAAAATCCATTTTAGCAATGTATAACATATCTTAGAAAACCATCATCTAAAATGACTGTATGGGACCAGTTAATAAAAATACATAAAACCCCTATCCTGAACTCAGGAAAGAAGCTGTATCACCACAGATTCTTGCAGTCCTGCAAATCAACAGGGCATCATTTTGAGCTTTTGGAAAAAATCAAAATCATTTTATAGGCTGGTTATTAAGTCTTCAGTATTCTAGTAGGAGGTTTGCATTGAGATAAATCCTTTGAATATCTAAAAATAAAAAAAAACAACAACACCCCAATATTGTATTCCCTGTCATTCAAGTAAATATTGTAAACTGTCAGTATCAAGAGACAGGGTGGTTCTGCATCCTCCAACAATGGATTGAGTCAGGGTTTCAATGAGAGGGCATCATCAAATGGTTCTGTTCTGATAGACCTAAGACTCTCTCTCTTCCTTACCTAAAACCTCACTGTTTCACTATTACATTTCAAGCTAAATGAATTGTTACTTAGACAGTTTTTTTCCGCTACATCTGGACTGTATGGCTTTGAGTAGTACTGTCTGCATTTAGATTTTCTGATGGATGTTGCACCACCACCCTGCCACATGAATTTTATATTAGAAGCAGACTTTTCTGTGTTTGTGTTTTTTTTTTTTTAATGCAGTAATCCATAACTTTGACACGTATCACAAACACATCTACCTACTCTTCTTGTGATATTTCTCTTAATGAAGATGTGACAGTATTAACTGTACCATTAACATTATATGCAATAGCAAAAATTTATCTTAGTGACTAATTATATATATAAATAAAATTGGTCTCAGAACAGACCCCCAGTGGTATTCCATTTTTGAACTTTAAAAAAAAAGAAATAAATAAATTAATAAAAGTACAGCTCTGTCTGAGAATGCTATGGTAACATATCATCACTACCTCGGCATGGTGGAAGCAAACATTTCTAGGTCTGGTGATGAGTTACCACTGGTTCTTAAGAAACAACAGGAACCTAATATTGTGGCTCATTTTGAATTTTCTGAAGTTGCTATCTTACCTTCCTTTTTTTAGCTATCCATTTAGTATGTTGGAACTTCTTTTTTTTGCTCCTGCTTTCTTTCTTTAGGTACCTGCTGTGGAGATAAAAAAAAGACAGACAGAAATTTATTTTGTTTGCTGATTATATATACAGTCGACCCCCGCGTAATCGCAGTTCGGCATTCGCGACCCCGGTTATTCGCGGAATTTCCCTTAGAACCTAAACTAATAATTGTTCGTGGAAACCCGCATATTTGCGGAATCGCAAATATCTTCCACGATTTTTTATGGCTTTTTTCGTGGCAATATATATTTTTTCATGCTTTTTAACACTAAATTATTAATAACGATACAATTTACTAATTTTGTAATATAAATACTAACGTAAATTGAGCAAAATATCAACATAAAATAAACGCTATTGGCTGGAGTTTTGAAAGTAGCCAATCCGAGAGCGTTGTTCATTTCTCCTCGCTGCTGATTGGCTGCTGCCCACGAGGCGCTGTCTCAGGCAGATGCAGCCCAGCAGCCCCGCATCATCCCAGTTTACTGTGTGTAGCTATCTCGAGTGTTTCTCTGAGTGTTGTGTTTTTTATTAAATTATTATTATATATTCACTTATATTTTTTTATTATATTTTACGTCATATTTTGACGTTTATAGGCATTTTTATGGACCACGTCCAATATTTGCGGTTTTTCACTCTTCGTGGGTGCTCTAGGAACATAACCCCCGCAAATACCGGGAGACAACTGTATAATGTTTTCCTTAATGGAGACACTTAGCATATTTATAAAAGAATAAATCGATCTTTTTGATAACATAGTTTTCTGCTTCCAAACTTATCTCTCTACACTATTTAATGTGCAAAGTTATATAGCTAAACATTCTATAGTTCAAATCTCGGTATCTCGATCAATTCTGCTTTTGCTTTGTTGGTTGTGAAATCTCTGGCCTTCATGGTTCTTACATAAAAGAGGAACAGCAGTCCTACAATGTACATTAGTTATATAGTAACCAGGAGTTCACTTTGGTTTCTAGCTGTATGTCCTATCAGCAGTCTGAGCATTAAAATAATCTCCATCTGTCTTATAGCATGTTTTTTGGGAGGGCAAAGAGTTTTACAAGGTGAAGTATCTAGTTTAAACATTTTGTTGTTGTTGTTTTTTTAAGGGTACAGGTATCAGCTTATTTTCTCATAGCTCTAAATTCCAACCGTATTAACAATTGTGCCGTGTATTTGTAATGGACTTACCAGATCCTCTTCATAATTTCAATATTTACGCTGTGCAACGAATTGTAGTGAATGATTGACATCGTTAAAAAATCCACAACCTGCAAAAGGAAAAAAAAGCAAGGAAAATCCCAGGAAGATTTCATCCGTGGAATCTGTCAAGAAATGGTCAAGAGGGTTGAAATAAAAGGGAACCTATGTTGTCTGACATGATTCTTTAATATACATTTAAATTTTTTAAATTTTTTTACCAGAGATAGCACCATTCTTTGCTGGAAAAAACAAACCTCTTAGCTTTCCCATTATGAAAATAAAAAGTAGAATTGAAGTAGTTAAGGTATCTTTAGATCCTTTATAATTTCTCATTGTTAAAATCTGTTGAACTGGTCAGACTCTCTTAAGAAATTCAAAACTTATTCTTTTTTAAATCATATTCTTATTACAAGTAATCTGCATAGCACCTTTTTAAAAAAATTGATTTTTGAGTTGAGGTTGTTTCTAGTTAATTAGGTCTCTTCCTTTCCCTCATCACTACGCTGATGCTAATGCAGTCAACGCATCACCAACACTGGCAGTATTTTCTGTAAATCTAAGTTTATCTTTTTTTTTTTTTCAAACTTTTAAAAACCAATATATTTATTTTCCTTTGTCATAAAGCTTAAAATGCCTTCATTAGCTGACTTAATAAATTTATTTGTAAATATTGCTGTTTCTCTTATAATCGTTTGTTAGACAGGACCTTTTATGTCAGACTTAAGGGAGTAAAAACACTTGGCTGTATTTGTGGTAGGCTTATTTATGAAGATAGACCAGAATACTTTATCTGCTTTGGTCTAGAGAAAATTTGTAATGACTTGTTTGAAGTATTCAGGAGGGAGGTAGTTCTGGTGAATTTATGATTAAATTCTGGTTGCCTGTTGTTATTACAGTATGTTAGTTGTCCTGTTTGCTATTCAGTCAGATTTTGTATCACAGCTTGGTTCAGATTCTTCCTTGTTCTTTTTAATTTGATCATATTGGCACAATGTGGGTGAGCTGCTTTTAGCAAATGCTTTATTTGATCTCATTGCTTGATTTTCAGTGCATTAATTTTCCAGACTTATGAATCCCTAAAGAATGTGTACATCATATCTCATTTTGCTTTGTAGGTACAATGATGCATGTTTTTCAAATGGTAGTGTACCCTGTAGAATTTGAGATATCTCTTGATAAATACCGATTCTGTATTTGTGCAATGCCAGCGAGATAGCAGCCCATACTGTGAC
Organism: Nautilus pompilius; assembly: GCA_018389105.1. NCBI lineage: Eukaryota > Metazoa > Mollusca > Cephalopoda > Nautilida > Nautilidae > Nautilus > Nautilus pompilius. The sequence continues at coordinate 78,698 of JACATO010002232.1, forward strand.
ACTCCTGTCTCCATGTGTGACCGTGAACTAAAGATAATGGGGTTAAATATCTGCATCAAGTCATCTTCAAACAAGCTATCTCCATATGCGAATTTCTGAAACCTAGACTTATTGAGGTCCAATGGACAAAAGAGGTTTCATATGTGCTATATGCCATATGTAACCATAGAGGTGGCATTGGAGTTTTCTTTGGTTCAGTTATGTTGCATTGGTGATGCCATCAAGAATCTTGATGCCTAGCATTGACATGGTAGCAGTACATTGTTCTTTTCGTGGTGTCACTGTTAAAGACTTTCTGGTTGCTTTGTCTCATCAATGATATTTGCTTAGATTAACTTTGTGATAACATTGGTCACAGATTCATGAGAAAGGTAAAGATTTTTGGCAATCTGACACTGAGTCTGGCTACACTGAATAGTGCAACCTCAGGTAAACAAATGCTGTGAGATTCACCTAGATGTCCAATGCATGCTTAATCACACCTAGAATATGTAAATTTTGGTTAAATACAATTTTTTATGAGGGTGACCAAATTAATATGGCAGGACACTGTGTGCGTGGGTGTGAGAGAGAGAGAGATATCTCTTTGGTAGTCAAATTAAAAGTAATAAAATAGTCATGGTGGTCTAGTGATGGACTGCTAAGGTTGAGGACTTAAGTGAGATTCTTACAGAGCAACTGACTAAGTTTGGGAAACTTCACCCTGACAGACTTTTCTCAGTCACCTGTATTGGTTTCTTATTGAGACTTCAATTTATTCCCAGATTATTATCTTTTTTATAAAGAGGAATTCTAATAGGAATTTTCCCAGCCAAGATTAGAAGTGCAGAATTGGCAACACTCCCTAGTGGACAGCAGCGGTACTATTTACTTTTTACCAAAGTTGCATTGAAGGGAAGTCACTTATTTTTAGATGTTTCGTCAGTCGATAATGATGACTTTTAGCATTTCAGGTCAAAGGAATCTAATACATACTCAAAAGCCACCAGTGGATCTCGCTTTAAATGTGTAATATCTTAAGTGGGCAGATGTAATACTTTTGCTTTGTCATATTCTAAAAAAAAAAACAACTTAAAACCGACAGCAGCTCTGGTGAATCCACAATGAATTATGTTTCTGCACAGCATCTTCAAGGTGTGGATCAAATGAAGACTGTTAATATTTTAATAGAAAGTCTAAAACGTTTTTTAAACTGACCCAACTTTTGATTCTGTTTGCTAGCTTTGTATATATTTTTTTGATAATTTCCAGCTGCAAGAAAGAATATTTTTATTGTTGTAGTTACAAATTCTCAACTGACAAAAAAAAAAAAGAGAGAGAGAGAGAGAAGCAACAGTGGTCTCTTGTCAGTAGTGGTAAAGAGCAATCTGTGATATTATCACAAGGAACCATAACTGCTTAGCTACAGTAGTCTGTTGGCAGCCAGATATGCATGTCAACAAGAACTGGCATGTTGGTGCTCAATGAGGAACAGATTCTCCATTTTTTTGTGTGCAGGGATCTCCATAGTAATGAAAGTTGCATTAACTATTTCCCACCAAGAGGATCCTAATTGCGTTGCCTTGCTTTGAAAAAACTTGCAGAGTGTTTGAGGAAAACTGCATTTATTTAAAGTAGAATTTGTTCACCTGCCTATTTGTTTGCTATTTGAAAAAATTAAATATAACAGACAACAGACAAAGAAAAAGAAAGAGAATTGCCTAATTTTGCTTATCTATGAAATCTCCCATACTTACCACAAGAGTCCAGTGGTTGTAACTATGAACTGGTATGAAGAGAAGAGATTTTGAGAAAATGTCTACTTTACCGGTTGTATCTTTCAGGTCTTTGTATTTTTTCGTTATCATAATTAATGGGGCAAAATATGTTGGAAATATGTATATACTTGGATACAAGGGATTGTTATTGCTTCGTTCTTGCACTAACTGCATGTAGAAATCGATTACCTGAAAGAGAGAAAAAAAGGTAGGAAGCACTGAACAATAATGCTGAAATACCGTGCATTGAAAAGCTTTACCTGTGGTTGTGCATGCCAAGAATAGGAAATCATTGAAACCCATGTGCAGGGTGACATTAACCTGGTCGGCTCTAATGAAAGGATTGATGAAAACCAAGTCCACGATCTACTCACTTGCATTTAATTTTGGAAAACACTACATTGAACAACAAGGAGTAGCCAGTGGTAGACTGCTGGACTGCTAGGTTGAGGAACCGAGTTTGAATCCCGATTCAGAATAGCTATTTTTAACACACCACCACCTCCTAACATTGGTTTCTTTTATATCCACTTCCACCAATCAGCCGTGTAAGCTTAATTTTCTCTGTGATATACTGCATACATGGATGGTGTAGGAGAGGGTAAGCTAAGAGAGAGAGAGAGAGTGAGTGAAGTGTGCCACTGGTACTAGCTGAATGAAATCAACATGATGTATAACTTTTTAAGAAAGAAAGCGTAGATCCATGAATGCAGATCCCAGAGACTGAAAGCAGACTTGACACTGTTTAGCTAAAACTTTTCTTGAAATTGGAAGGAAAGTTGCTGATTTAAAGGAAACGTGAAAAAAGAGAATTTTACGCTTAGGTCAGACAAAATGGGAATCTGAAGTGGATAGTCTGGATGTGAGTAAAATGGATCTCACGATCACTGTTCAGTGTCTAAATTCACTGGTTTCACACCCCATTCTGAATACTCTCAAGCTTTTATTTGATCAAGGAGATAATTATGACAGTATGCAGTAATATGCTACACATCTGTAGCCACTAAAGAGGGGATGTGCGGTTGCTTCTCTAAATACTGAGAAAATTCAGATATGTAAGAAGCACAACAAAAACCGAAGAAAATCTGTTGCAAAACCCCTGACCAGATCACTCTTAATAATCTGATAAATTCTCTGCCTAAATGTCTACAAGCTGTACACCGTACAAAAATGGGTATCAAATACTGAAACTGAATGTATATTACAAAATAAGCAATCTTGTGCAAAGCTATCAGGTTCAGATTATCTATTTAAAAGTATTTTTAAAGATGAACAGAAGCACCTTTCTTGGGTTCAGCCAAGTAGTAAACTATAAATTTAAGCAGAACGTTACAGAGAAGACGAATGATGCCGCCATACTACGTTTTTTTACCCATGCCATGAAAATTATCGAAATGTTTCATTTAAAAAAAAAGAAAACTTACAAAAGAATGCTCCGCCATTCATTCAGATAATTCTATATTTAATCTTGCTTGTTTTTGTACTAATATTTGGCTCGATCTTTTCCTTTGCGAAACATTATGACGTGAAAGAAATGAAAAAAGAGAAATACAACGTAATTATTGTATTTTGATTAAGGATGGGAGCCACCCCCTAAGATTTGGACAACAAATCCTCCAACCACAGACTTACTTCATCAGTAAGCCAGTTGTTATCAGTTAGAAGCTTGATTTCTTTGGCTTTCAGCTTCTTATTGAACCCACTCACAACCACGGTATCATCGTCTGCTTTAAGAACATTATCGATTTCTTTGTTCATATCTTTTGTTATTTCTGTAAGCGAACAAATGGAGGGAAAAAAAAGCAGATTCTGTAAGGTAAAATTGCAAAAGCAAAGCTGTGAAAAAGAAAATGTGATATTGCAAGTTCTGAAGCTTGGCAATAATTAGCGATCAATTTAGAAGGAAACCTGTTCTCCAAGGATACTTTTGTACCTGTTAGATTTTTAAGTTGCCTAAACTATTGTCTATTTAAGTTATTGAAACCAGACAAGAGAGATATTTATATGTTGAAAGACAATTAACAACATTAGCACCCACTCAGAACTAGATGTTATGTTATTTTCTGGGAAATTTTGGTTTTGAAAATGAGTTTAATTCAGTACATACAGCTACCATTTATGTAGAGTTAATGCACTGATATCAGGTGTTTGTTGATAACTAGTGGGAATTTCAACTGGCAAAGATGCCAACCCTCAAAACTGTTGGCTTAATGGGCGCCTGACTCCTCGAATTAACTAAGTTAGTGTACGGAAGAAACTGGGATATTTGTTTTAGAGAATCATGAGAATTTCTGTTAGTAAGACAGAAGCCAAACAAAAAAATTCTCTCTTTGGTGTGAAATGATCACATACTGTTGCTCATGGCTCAGTTCTTTACCATTTCAAAAGCAAAATAGGATTGTCTGTTTTGTCTATAATCCTATAGAATGTTCATGATCTTGCATGTAAGAAACTAAATTTAAGAGAACATTGTATAAAGAAATATTAATATGCACTTCTTAAAATGGTTGCCTCTTTCTCTTTAAATATTTCTATAGTAATTTAGAAATCTTTTTTTTAATCCAATTTCGCAAACAGTTTAGAAAATTAATCTTCATGTTTTCTAGTCGCCTTTTTCCTGTTGGTAACCAAGATAATTATTTTAGCATCTCTGCATGCACAGTGTTGAACAGCTGTAGATGCCTAGATTTATTTATAGCTGATGAACTAATCAAATCCCTCCCCTTTTTTCTATCAATTTTTTAATATTAAATTATATTAGCTCTCTAAATGGTTTTAAAAATCTAATTCTTTTCATCAGATACAGTGCTCCACATTGTGTGTTTCATTTGGAAGTTCACAGGTGACAGTACAAATTCAACAACACCCTGACATAGTGTGTTTTCACTGCATGGCAAATAATTGGGGAAACATTTATCTTTTGATCAGTGCAAACTGATAATAAAGTGGCCTGGATGTTGTTGGGGTACATCATGCATGGAAACACGAAGTTTAATGCTGGTGATTAAAATATCTTAGAATCATATGAATGAGGCACAAATTCAAGGCCGAAGGGGTTGCCCAAGATACATATAAGGGGCACTTTGGGATGCCCTGCTTTTTTGTGGAGTAGAGAGAATGCTTGGCTGTGTTGGATGAATTTGACACTCGCCATGATAATCCCCACACTGATGTGTCCATCAGTGTGGTACATGCATGTAGTGTAGTTGGAAACTGCGCATTTCACATCTGTTACAGGCATTGAATGAAGATAACCCAGATTAGATGCCTGAATTATGTGAATAGTTTTTAAAGAGAATGCACAAGAATCCAACCTTTGTAGCGTGATTATGCGGTCAATCAAGACGGGCTTTAAGTTGAATGGAACTTGAACAGACACAACTAGCAAGATGGTGATCCCAGTATTTTCATTGAGATGTGCAGGGCATATTTTAATGAACACTTTACCAGAAGATGGATGAGATTATGTGGACCGACTAAATAGTCAATGTGCTCTACAGATCTCTCACCCCCAGATTTTTACCTAAGGTGTACATCATAAAACCAACTACCATCCACGAACTCCAACAGAGAACTGTTGATGCTTCAACAGCTTTTCTTGTGAAAATGTGTCGCTCTGTTGCCAGATGCTGCAATGCCTGCACAGATGCCAATATTGGACATCTGAAACCCCTATTATAGTATATCATGTTTGAGGTATCTGGTTTCAATAAGTCTTTGTTTACTAAGCTATAGAAAAGTGTATACATCTTTTGCAGACACACTGTATATATTTAATAATGCTGACTAAACTTACGAAATTATTTAAGGAAAGTTGTACAAAGAATAGGTATTTTTAAAATTGGTAATCGATTTCACAAGTATTCATGGGGAATGATTGCTTATTTCAGGCTGCCTATTCCAAGTTCTTGATGGTAATCAGGAACTGTATGTAAATATCCATGAATTAATTATACTTCCTGATAAGCAGTGAATGAAAAGCCTTTTCTGGTCAATTCACAACAATGATATCCAACATCTTCCCTCCAAAAAATAAATAAATAAATAATTTAACAGTGTGCATTCTGATGCATATATAGTTCGGCTATCGGGGTTATTTGTTTTCCTTGTAGATTATTGTTATCAATGATTTCTAACTGAGACTTTCAGTCAGATCCCTTCATCATAACATTTCTTCTGCTGATAAAAACTCTGTCCATAATGGCTCAGTGCCAGTGATGCCTAACTTTAGAAAGAACGATTGACTGAAACGGAGTAGGTTCAGAATGGGATCTAATGCCTGTCGGTCTCTCCAGTACGGATCAGTTTTTATTGAGGTTCTTTCCATTGGGATTTTAAGTGACTGTTGGCATGTATCGCAGCCTAGTTTCTGTTACTTATCAAGATACCGGCAATGAAATCTATGCAATACAGTACCAGCCGGATTGAGCATCGTAGTGGATCTTTGTGAGCTCGTATCATCTCCATTTGTGTAACTATCGCTTGAGTCCAGGTAGAATGCCTGGGGAAAAAAAGAAGAGAGGAAGAACGATCAGTGAAACAATACCTTCTCATATTGTGCATACTTTTTTTATTGTTTCATTCATGATGGAGCTAAGCAATCTTGAAAAATAACTTATGATAGTTCAATTAAACAATTTCTAGGTAATACCCTGGGCACATGTGCCCACTTCTTACCATTGTAATAACACCTTGTTATGCTATAATATTACCATACAACACTATAATGTTGCCATAAGTACACCATTACATGCTATACTCATAAAGATGCCATGATATGCTTTGCTGATATCGGGATATATAACACTTAAGTTCATGACTACTCAATAGCGTGCTATTCTAATCAGATCTATCCCTTGAGATATAGTAAATGATGATTATGTATTATGCCTAATTCTGTTTACAGAAGACAGTTGGGTATGGGAGATGAAAGTGTCAAAAGTTTGTGGCTCAATAAGTTGGGCAGGGTTTAAAAAAAATCTACTGATTATAGAAATTTCAAAACCTGATAATGATAATAACAATAATAATAATAGTCACATTATTATTAGGGGCACTACCCTAACAATGAACTTTGGTGTCATGCCAGCTGCTCAAGACTTTTTCTGACTGACGTTTAGTAAATGAAATAAATTTTCAGAAGTTGATATCAAGAGTGACACTCATGGTAGTTCTATAACAGAAGGGTACCCCATATACCCAAATACCGATCTCAGAGCTTCCCCCTACCATTGTTGTTTTTTTTTTTTTGTCTCTAGACTCAGGGATTTTCCTGCACCTTAGTTTGTGTACTGTTACAACCAAAACATTGGAGAGTAGTTTTGTTTGGAAAATAAAGTTTAAGGACAAAATTATATGCCATTAGAATTATATTTTAAAAAAAAAATTATTATTTTACTAGAAACTGGGAAAAAAGTGATTAGATCCAGGCTGAGAAACCAGATTTAACATTCAGCTTAATCAGGCTCAGATTTCCCCCTTTTTTAATCACTGATTCTAGAATATTCTTAACCTGTACATGTAATACGATATCTCTGTAGGTAACGATAGAAGCCCGATTTTAGTTTTCTTTTAGAAAAAAAACTTAAGAAAGGTTTTATTGTGTATTCTAAAACAAGTTGGCTGGGGTAGAAGAGCCATGGTGGCTTGTTTTCTCTTACATCGGAAAGAAAGAAAAAATCCATGATGGTAATATTTTCCGTGCTTACTGTTGGATTCAGAGTAGCGAAAGTAAAATGTAGCAAAATTGAAAAGAGAAAACAAACCACCTGAACACTTCAGAAATGGGATTCCCACCTATGCGGATATTTACTGCAAAATGCAGAGATTGCACACAGAGAGAGGGAAGAGCCCTGATGATGGCAGCACGGGATAGATTAAAACTATAGCACAAGCAGGCTGCCATAATATGCAGCCTTATATTGAACTATGTGGTACCGCTGTAATACACAAAGCAAACACATCACAGCAGCATCTTATAACAAGCAGTAATGTGGTACAACTGTAATGCAGGAACTGCAAAAGTTTGGCATTTGCTTAGCTTTCCAATATTATTTGCTCCATGATTTCTCTCGGGGAGTCTAGAACACGCAGAGGATGGACAAATGTATTCAGATAGCTACCACCGATGACAGCAGTATACCGTTATTGATAAATAATTACCGCACATGCAGCAACATCTGTACAAAGACTCACACGGGCAGACAATGAATGAACCATTCCAGTACAAAGTATACTTTTGTCTGCCCTGTGTGATTCTAGAAATTTCTTTAGTTGCACCATGTTATATTTAACCCTTTCGATGCGCAGTTAAATTTTGAGTTGGAAAGTTTTGATTATCCACCGAAAAAAGGAAATTAGGAATTTGATGGGAGAAGTTGTAGGGGTGCTTTCAATACCCCTACTTATCGCAGTAGAGGGGGAAAGGTTTTTTTTTTTTTTTTTTTTTTTGAAGCTGTGAGGTAAATCTGCTCCCAGCATCAAACGGCTACAAGTGTCATATTTGCATTCAGCATCGTAAGGGTTAAGTCGCAATGATGTTGTAACATCAAAATTTATTTTCAATTATATGATGCATATAGACATGTTATACTAAAAAGAAAAAAGGAACATAAGATACTAATACAGTAATACTTTTTTTTAATATTTGCACCAACATTTTCTTTTTATACTATTATTACAATATGCTACTATATACCATTAGCATGATTAACTGCAGTAGTATTATAGCCTATACAAGTTCTGTCTCCATCCTTGCAAAATGTACACAAAAACTGCAGAATCCAAGAGAGAAAATATTTAATATTTAGGAAGAACGAAGAGGAGTTTGTTTTTTTTCGCGTTTATTACGTGCATCTATTTAAATTCCAGTGAGACTTAAGGATCAGAGAAAGAGAGAAAAGGCGAGTTCACGGCCATTGCTTTCCAGTGCTGAAAGCCATGCTGGAATTATTATTATTATTATTATTATTATTTTTATTGTTTTTTTTTCTTTCTTAATTAACACCTGTGTTGCGTCACTGCTGTGGCTCACTTTAAACAGATTGATGCAGCCCTTTGAAGAAACGGAAAATCCATTCACCAGAGTTTCACTGCTGGTGGATCAAGAAATACAAGTGTGTACCAATACCACCACATGGTAAACTGTGCTCAAAAGATAAAAAAGGTGGCCAGCTTCTTGGGGTTAGGACCTTGGTGTGGATTTCAAATTAAAGAACAGAACAGTCTCTGCCTTCATTACAGAATCTTGTGCCTTGGGTTCACTTTCCACGAGACCACTTGATTTTGGTGGACCTCCCTGGCATCATCATCTTCCCCAGCCAGCAACATTTCCCATCTAAAGATGATGAGTTGGCTCTAGTAGAGATTTCTGAAGTGCCAGACCGGTGGCTGGCTACAGTACTATGGTCCTCTGTCGGGCTTGTTTACCTCGTAGATGCCAGCGTACAACAACAGCAATAGTTGGAAGTATTGATTTTTTAGTTCAAAAAAGTAGTATCTTTAATTAAGAATTTTCAAGTGTGTGCAGCATGTCATACAATGTTTTGGCAATAATTAAAGCCATTAGTTGCATGAAGTCTTCATACCTAAAAATGTTTCTTTGCTGGGATTATTGTTAAAGAAGAATGAATTTCTTGTTGTTGATTTTCCATCAGGAGGTAAGGACAAATTCAGGAAATAGCTGACCAGATTTTGAAGATAGCACTTGGCTATAATTTAGTGAACAGACAATGTTTTAACTGCACTATAAAATACAGGAATATTGTTGTGTAAAAGAATAAATACATTATCAATGTGAACTTAAATGTCATTGGAATCTTGTTTTCTGTATTGTCTTTATGCTGAATGCTGATCTTACATCAAGGATATGCCATAGATGCTGTGGAGCCCTGAAAAATAGTATAGCATCATCATCAGTTTATTACTCACCACAGAACTGGAGCAGCAGGGATAGTTCCTATAGTCCAATTTCATGTGCTTTCCAACAGGTATTTAATGATGCAGCATTTGTCACATCAATTTTACTGCAACTGAAATCTGCATATTTTTAGATAATATGAATGCCGATTATATTTGGTCATTTCCGTTCCGCTGTAAGGCTCAAATTCTGGCTCTGTGACAGCGCCTCATAAAAAGGCTGTGTGTGTGTGTGCAAGCCATTTCCTAGGTGCTTATAGATTTTTTGTAGTTGATCTGAACAGTAAGGTACATCTTTGAAGAGAACAGAGCCAATAGTGTAGTAAAACCTAAACCACAGCCTCTCTGTCACCTGTGAGTCAGACACGGAGTCCACACAGATACCTTTGGAAAAAGAACCAGAGACTAGTTAAATCTGAATGAGAGAAAAGCCTGCCACTCCTGGCTAGGTTGGCCCATAGATATTTTTGTGGTAACATGGAGAATTAAACACACTTTCCGGGAAGAAATGCGTAAATGCTAGATAGATTTTTCAATACTTGTGACAGAACCTTTGCTGATATATGGGATAAATATTCCTCGATTAAACAGCAGAGACTGCAAATATTAAAAAAAAAAAAAAAAAAAACAAACTAGACATGCACTTTTCGGAAGAAGGGAACTTTACATTTGATATAAGATGTTCATGCATATTTTTCACATCGTGTGATTTTTCTTACCTGATTTTCTAGATTGTTGCAGTACTTAAGATGTATTAGAATTTGTAACATTAGGTACTTGCTTATCCATCAAGGAGGAATACGAACCATAATGTTCTGAGCTTTTAGAAGCTAAATTCATATTCCATTTTTCTGACCTGTCAAATGTATGCAACCAGAAAACACTTTTTATCCACAAAATGTTTGATGCATGAATGACACACAGTAAGAAAATGTACATAAGGATAGTTGCTAGAGATCTCTGGTTAATCGAACTAGTAAATACACCTGTGATGATGGGTTTCTAAATCACCTGTGTGCTGTTAAAAGGAAGAATGGTTGAAAGGTTGCACTGGCAACAAAGTCAAACGATGCGAGTGCATCTGACCAGCTTCCTTGGTGGTCCATTCTCAACAAACAGCATTTTGAGAATTAATTGTGCACTTATATAAATTTTAAATCTTTTTTGCGGTTTATTTACTTTCTCTCTCTCTCTCTCTCTTTAAATGTCACTAAAGAATCAATAGAGACTGCTTTTCCAAATTATTTAGTTACCCTTGTTACTGATGAGGAAAAGAGAGATCACATTCTCATTAAAGATCCAAGGGTAGAATTGACTCACTCACTATCTCTCTGCCAGATGCTTTACAAAACAAGAGACCACCGCTTCAACCATATAAACGATGATTGCTGGAAACTAACAAACTTCCAAATTTCATCTGTCCTTTGTTTCTTCAAAACATTTTACCCAATTATTTGTTCTCTTTTTCCTCCTAAATATCCCACAACTAATTACCATGATGAACAATGGCAGATAGTAGATAGCAAATAGTATCCTTCACATCTCCTCTAGTGATAACTTTGTAAACAGAACCCTTTGGATTATAACAGTTTAGAGATAACAGGTTTAGCAAAAAACAAGTCTGCAGAGAATTTTAAGATATTTGCTACGATCAGTAAAGTAACAAAATTCTTTTAAAAATTAAAATTTCCATATTTATAATAGTACTAAGCGTACATTTTAAAGAGTCACTAGATGTTATGTGAAGGCGAAGAAAATGTTGATTGTTTACATAGATCACAATCGGTAAGGGAGGTAATTCTGCTTTTGTCATCTTTTAAAGAAAAAAAAAATGTAGATTACACACATTTTCCACATTCTCGAAATGAAAAATTTTTTTTAATTTGTTAATTTAAAAATTAGCATATACATTAAGAAAAAACATACCTGCTGTTGCTAAGAATATGTCAAGTGATGGTTTTTTTGGCGTTATTTAGAATTTCTCCAAAAGGTGATATATTAAATATTTTGTTCAATTTTATGGTGGGTTTTTCTTCTTCTATTTATAAACTAGTGAAAGATCATCAATTTAGCTAGCTGAAGTTCTGATTCATGTTAATTTCTAGTGTCCTACCTTATTGATTTGGCTCCCCCCTCTAAAGGCATCTGACTGCATGTGTCGAGGTGGGGCGGATAAACGTGTAATACTTTTTCTATTTCTGCCTCCACGACAGACTGCCAAAGAAAGCTCTCTCATAGAACTGTGGACAGTGTTACCGTAAAGTAAGCAGTAGAACATCTCTGCTACAGCAAAGTAACATCATGACAACTTATCAGGATTCTCTGATGATGCCCATGCAACAGTGAGTCAAGTGGTCCATCATTACCAGGAAATGCCTACTACCCAATAGGAGTAAAGTGTTTTTGAAAGGTGGCAAGAGAATATTCCCTGTGAAAAGACCTTCAACTTTCTTTGGTTTGCAGTCAGATATGGAGACAGCATAGTATACCCAAAAAAGGTAAAGGGTTAGCTTGGATATTTACCATAACTCATTTTAAAAATCTTTCCTTATCTCATTCTCAGGCTTCAGTGCTGAGAAATCTTGGTGTACAAATGAGATGTTAAGTTGTAGTTTCTATACTAGTGGTCTTAGCCCTGCCACTGTTGTTTGCTAGATTTTGACTAATGCTTTATCCAATCACAACTTATCATCATTACATACCAGAGGACTAAGCACTGATGATAGTTTGGCAGCAAAAAATTGAAATGTAAGCTTATTTGGTTCAGTCACTAAGTTTATGGATTGTAGGGTAAGAATGGAAAGTTAAACTAAAGAGGTGTTACCTTTTCCAATGACCACACGCAGTTGTCACCAGACCCTTTCTCAGCAGAAGAACTGTTAACCTGCAAGTGAATATCAAGCAGTACGTGTAACAGACCTTCGAAATAAAACAGAAGACAACAGATTTCTCAACCAACCAAGCGACCATATCCAGAGCAACTTTGACTGTTGGCAACTTCAGATAAGTTTTTGTATTGGCTACCCTATTTACTGTATTGAGTTTAGTTACCTGTGAGTAACATATATCTGGATATAACTGCATTAACTGTCTGTGATAGGATTGTAATAATATCACTGCTGGGTATAGTATATTTTTTGGAAGTTAAAGTCATTAGTGTTTGTTGTTTGTTGGTTTCACTCTCGCTGATGTGTAATGCAGTTACTTTAAGGGGTACGCTTCTTAACGGAATTGGGGACTCGTCTGGGATATGAAATTTTTTTTTTTTTGTGTTTGGCAGAGATCAACTCTTATATTTTCCTTGTTGTGTTGCTATTTGTGAAACCAGCAAGCAGAAAATATGGCTTTCAAATTGTCAGAGTTTTTAGTGGAGTTTGAAAAGAATCCATCTGTTGATGCGATCAAAGGTTTGAGAAAGAATGAATTGTTGGAGTTTGGTTATCATCATGAGCTGGATGTCAAAACAGCTATGCGGAAAGCAGTGATTACACAAGTTATTCTGGGATATTTGGGGTGGAAGAAGATATTTTATCAAAAGATGCCTTGAAGGCACTGGAAACACCTAGTGATGTGATTTCCCTGAAAAGAATAGAACTTGAATATCAGTTTAGGTTAAGACAACAAGAAGCTGAAGAAAGGAGAGAAATTCTTGAACATGAGCTAAAACTGAAGGAGCTGGAAAAGGAAGCACACATTAAAAGATCACAAGCTTCAAATGCAGACTTTGATGTTGCCAAGTTTGTTAGGCTGGTACCACTGTTTTGTGAGAATGAGGTGGACAAATAATTTCTCCATTTTGAGAAGGTGGCTGCAAACCTGAATTGGCCGAAGTCATATTGGACCATGTTACTACAAGGTAAGCTGGTGGGCCGTGCCCAGGAGGTTTATTCTGCCTTATCAGTGGAGGATAGTGCAGACTAAAAATTTGTCAAAGTGGCTATTTGGAAAGCCTATGAGCTGGTTCTGGAGGCCTACAGACAGAAATTCAGAAACCTGAAAAAACAAGAGGAGTTTGCCAGAGAAAAGGAGACACTTTTTGACAGGTGGAGTGATTCAAAAGAAGTGGGAGAAAACTTTTAGGAACTCAGACAACTCATCCTCATTGAAGAATTTAAAAGAGGTCTATTCACTGACCTTCAGACTCATTTGGATGAGCAGAAAGTCACTACACTTCACCATGCAGGTGAGCTTGCAGATGACTATGCTCTCACTCGCAAGAACATGTTTAAACATTTTAGTTCAAGGTCTCCTCTGAAAAAACAGTACTTCAAGGGAAATCAAAGCCAGTCCAGAGAAAAGATAGTTGAGAATACATCCTTAAACCACAAGGATGGTCAGGCAAATCCCTCATCAAACTACACCAATAAGATCTGTGATAATAAACCCAACCCAGTAGTGTGTGCTCACTGTAAGAAGAGGGGACATTTAATCAGTAACTGTTGGATCCTTCAGAAACAGAACAAAGATCAAACAGCAAGCACCTTAGTTAACACCCTCACTCCAAGATCTCCCACAGAGGTAACCCAGGTAGAGGACCAACTCAGGGAGGGATCCATTGAAGCCATATATAAGCCTTTTGTTTCAGATGCATTTGTGTCTTTGTCTGCAGAAGGATCTGACAAGAGACCCATCAAAATACTGAGAGACACTGGCAGCTCACAAACCTTGCTACTAGAAGGAATCTTGCCTATGTCAGACAAAACATACACAGGAGTCAACATTTTGATGCGAGGGATTGAAGGTGGTAGCATCAGCATCCAACTCTATTCACCTGAAGTCAAGCTATGAGACAGGTCAGGTTGTGGTGGGTGTCAGACCTTCCCTTCATGTACATGGGGTCCATTTACTGATTGGGAATGATCTTGCTGGCAGAACAGTGTTGCCTGAGCCGAAAGTCATGGAGAAACCTAAGATGTGGGCAGATACAGAGAAGATTGAAGACTCTCCTGATATTTTTCCATCATGTGCAGTGACCAGAGCTATGAGCAAGAACTTAGAAGCCGAAAAGGACATTGATTTGTCTGATACATTCCGAAGCCAAGACAATGACCAAGTAGAAATGGACAAACCTGAGTCATCATCTCAGAAGAATGATCAGCCAGGTGTGGTGAAGATATCTCCCACAGTAGAAATCTTCAAATTGGTAGCGAAAATTTATGAGGGAGCCATTAATGTAGAAGCTGAGAGTGAATCTGTCTGTTATTATAAAAGAAATGATTTGCTAATGAGGAAATGGAGACCACTGGATAATAATCCTGAGGATGAATGGAGGATCCTTCATCAAATTGTTGTGCCAAGAAAATATAGGACTGATATTATGATTATGGCACATGACATTCCTATGTCCGGTCATTTGGGTGTTAACAAGACCCTCAATTGAGTACAACGACATTTCTACTGGCCAGGAATCCGACAAGATGTTGTGCAATATTGCAAAACCTGTCCTACAAGTCAGTTGGTGGGGAAACCCACCACAAGATTCCTAAAGCTCCTCTAAAACCCATTCCTGCATTTGAGGAACCTTTTAGCCAGGTCACTGTTGACTGTGTTGGGCCTCTCCCAAAGTCTAAATCTGGTTGTCAGTACTTGTTAACAGTTATGTGTGCATCAACTCGGTTTCCAGAAGCTATCCCTCAGAAATATAACTGCAAAAACCATTACAAAAGCGTTGGTGAAATTTTTAACTACCATGGGGCTGCCCAAATCAATTCATTCGGACCAAGGATTGAATTTCATGTCTAAGATTTTCCAGCAAGCTATGTACTAGTTGGGAATTGAGCAATTCCGATCCAGCGCTTACCATCCAAAGTCCCAAGGAGCACTAGAGCGTTTTCACCAGACATTGAAAACAATGATGAAGACCTATTGTTATGAGAACCATCACAACTGGGATGAGGAGATACCTTTCTTGCTATTTGAGGTGTATCAAGAGTCACTTGGATTTAGCCCGTTTGAACTAGTCTTTGGTCGTAGACCACACGGACCACTGGCGTGTCTGAGAGGTGGTTAGCCGGTGACTGTGATTTAAATCTACTGGACTATGTCACCATCATGCAGTCACGGTTGCTCAAAGCCAGTTAGATGGCTCATGAAAATCTCAGGTTCAAGAAGGCATGAAAACCTGGTATGGCCTTACATAATTGACTCAGCGATTGATGACCTTATCTATATAGTGAAAACACCTGAACATAGGAAAACCAGACAACTCTGCCATGTGAACATGATCAAACTGTACCATGAAAGCCTGGTGCAGATCAAAAGATAGCTGCCATTTTGGCTCCAGTGACTAATGGTGATCAAACAGAAGTATATCCTATTACTTATACTGATTCTGATCTAGATATATTCCTGGTTGTTCAATCAAACTACAAAATTCTGATGTCATTTAAAAACTTGTGAAAAAGTATCACACAACCTGATGAACAGAGATTTGATTAATTTTATTAATGAGTTCAAGGTACTGTTTTCAGACACTCCAAGTCCTACGATGTTATTTGTCATGATGTTGATGTTGGGGATGCGCTACCTATAAAATTACCGTTGTAATCCAAACAAATTGGTTCAAATGCATAAAGAAGTTAATGTTGGCAAATGATATGATTGAACATAGTAGCAGCAGTTGGAATTCACCATGTATTTTAATGCAAAAACCTGACAGATCCCAGAGATTTTGTATAGATTTTCGAAAAGTCAATGCTGTCACAAAAACTGATTCATATCCTATACCTAGAGTGGATGATTGCATTGATAGAGTGGGTAATGCAAAGTATGTCAGTAAGTTTGATTTACTCAAGGGATACTGGCAGGTGCCTTTAACAGAAAGAGCAAAGGAAATTGCTGCATTTAGTACACCAGATGGGTTGTATCAATACAAAGTGATGCCTTTTGGGATGAAAAATTCTGGTGCAACTTTTCAAAGGATGATTAACACTGTTATCTTTGGATTTGAGTGTTGTGAAGTTTACATTGATGATTTGATTATTTACAGTGATACATGGAAAGGACACATGCAATGCATTAGAGAACTGTTCAACAGACTAAAAGAAGCAAAGTTAACTGTAAATTTGGTGAAAAGTGATTTCGGAAAAGCTAATTTGAATTTTCTTGGCCACAAAATAGGTCAGGGTCAGGTAAGACCTATTAAGGCCAAAGTTGAAGCCATTGTGGATTTTCCTGCTCCATCTAGTAAGGAGTTGATGAGATTCTTAGGTGTATTTGGTTATTACAGAAAGTAGTGTAAAAATTTTTCTGATGTTGTATCACCACTAACCAATCTTTTAAGGCCAAAATTTGTCTGGTCTGATGAATGTCAGAAAGCTTTTGGAAAAGTAAAATTCTTACTACTTCATGCTCCTGTACTAAAAGCCCCAAATTTTAACAAACAGTTCAAAGTGGCAGTTGATACAAGTGATATTGGGGCAGGTTCTGTATTATTGTAGGAAGGTGGTGATGGTATCGATCACCGTGTGTGTTACTTCTCCAAGAAGTTCAATAAAAGTCAAACTACAGTACGATAGAGAAAGAAACATTGTCACTGATTTTAGCTCTATGGCATTTTGAAGTATATTTGAGAGATGCAGTACATCCTGTGATAGTGTTAACTGATTATAATCCACTCACATTCATTAATAGAATGAAAGGTAGAAATCAAAGGGTGTTGAGATGGATGATGCAGGAGTACAATTTGGAAATTCAACATGTCAAAGGTAATGTTATTCCTGATGCATTGTCAAGAAACTTTTAAAAATATTAGATTGTTGTTTCCCTGAAAAATGTTGGTTACTATTTTGGGTTGAAAGAAAACCTTTATGATCTGCTCTCTCTTTTTTGTAGGGGGGGGGGTGTGTTACCAGACCCTTTCTCGGCATAATTGTTAACCCGCAAGTGAATATCAAGCAAGACGTGTAACGGACATTCGAAATAAGACAGAAGACAACAGATATCTCAAGCAACCAGAGCAGCTTTGACTGTCGGCAACTTCAGATAAGTTTTTGTATTGGCTACCCTATTTACTGTATTGAGTTTAGTTACCTGTGAATAACATATATCTGGATATAACTGTCTGTGATAGGATTGTAATAATATCACTGCTGGGTATAGTATATTTTTTGGAAGTTAAGTCATTAGTGTTTGTTGTTTTCACTTTTGCTGTTGCGTAATGTAGTTCCTTTAAGGGGTACACATCGTAACACATTAAAAAAGAGAAATTCTGGCTTATATTTAAAAGATGATTTTATACACAGTAAGAAAGTAATTTAATGAAGTGTTCTGCATTTTCACCATTCCATCAAGAAATTTCTTTATTGTATTCACAAATAGAATACTGATTTCGTTGTAATGGATTAACCAGTAACAGCAATTCTGAACAGATTTTTTTCAAAGGAATATACTTTTAACTGTATACACTGATATTGCCTCTATGGGTGATATTTTCATAATTACTAGACGACATATGATACATTAAGTTACTCCATGTCTAAATCTGATAGTCTGTAACAAGTCGTCCTCTAACAGCTATCACTGCTGTATTTAAACAAGTGTGAACAGTGCAATTTCACACCATTTCCAGGTAATGTCATTCAGGAGAGGTATCTACTTTGTTCACAAGTTAGCTTTTAAGATGGTCTCTTGTTGATGCATTAGGCCAGTGGTTCTCAACATGGGGCGTACACCCCACAGGTGGGCAATTTGATTTTCAAGGGGGGCAATTGAGTACGAATGAAGAGGTTTGGGTCCAAATTTTTGATTTTTATTTTTTGGATTTTCCATCAGGTAACATTTATGTTTCAGATGCTATTTTGAGTAAATATTTTTTTTTTAGTGAAAAAGGTCATTATTGTATAGTTATTACATAATCACTGTGCCATCGCTCTTCATGCACGTCACACAAAGTGCACGAGGTCATGGAAGAACCTTATTTATTGAATTTGATTTAGAAATGCGATTCAAAGGGCTTTTGCTAAGTTACCATTATAATAACTGTTTCCTCCGTTTTCTCTCAAAGGAGAGCATTTCCATTTTCTGAAAATTCAGAGCTCGTAAACAAAGAAGTTGTTTTGTCGTTTTCACACAAGGTAATTGATACATATTTCTTTGGTTGCTCGTGAATATATTTCATTGTTTAGTATTATGATGATACAAGAAGATACATAAAGTGTCAGAGATGAAAACTTAATAGTCCAAATGCTAATATAATACAAGTCTTGCCAAATTCATTGTGAATGTGTGTGTGCATATTTTTGTCAGACGATTATTGTCAATACATTCGTGTGTGATACAAATTTCTCACACATTCGTAAAAATCTGGTGTACCGCACTGTCTGTCCTTATATGCTGTATAAAACGAATCGGCATTGTTTTATTAATTATGTGTTTACTTGAACGTTCTAATTATTTTATTTCATTTTTGTGTTAACTTAAACGGCTTAAATTCTGAAAGTGCATTTCACTCCTTAAGATTACTCATTTATTTCAGTCACAGCCCCTATGCATAAAATGGGTAGTGCAAGCAAAAAGAAAGTTCGTCAGTATTCAGATGAATTTTCGAAATTTGGTTTCATACCCGCTGCTCATGATGAAAGGTCACCTTTCTGTCTCTTATGCCAACAATGCTTGAGCAACGAATCAATGAAACGAGGTCGTCTTGAGGTGCATTTGAAGGCGAAACACAGTGCGTATGTAAATTCAGATTTGAATTACTTCAAATCTTTAAAGAATAAGTTTGAAAAAAGATCAACAATAAAGTCTCTGTTCACCAGTCATACTCTTGAGGCAAGTTATGAAATTTCTTTACTCATTGCTAAATCTGGAAAAAATCATACTATAGGGGAGGATTTAATTAAACCATCAATATCTGCATTTCTTAAAACAGTTCTGGAAAAAGATGACAAAGATGTTAAAGCCATGCCACTCAGTAACGACACTGTTAGGAGAAGAATAGATGAAATGAGTGAAGATATTGAAACACAACTTGTTGAAAAGCTGAAATCAAGAAAATTCTCAGTACAAATGGATGAATCAACTGTGAGAGGCAGTGAGGCCTTATTGCTAACTTATATTGATAAAGGTGAATTTGTTGAAGAAATGTTATTCTGAAAATCTTTAGATACCACCACTACCGCCGCTGATATATATATAATAAACTAAAATACTACTTAGATATCAATAATATACCAATGGAAAACACAACATCTTGTGCAGCTGATGGTGCTCCTGTTATGATGGGCAAGAAAAATGGCTGCTTAAAATTGATGAAAGATGAGAATCCGGAGATGCTTCTAGTGCACTGTGTTATTCATAGAGAGAACTTAGTGTCGAAAAATATTTCTTCTGTACTTAATGAGGTACTGAAATCAGTTATAAAATCTATCAATGCTATCAAAACTAATGCCAAATGTGAGCGTCTTTTCGAGAAATTTTGTGAAGATAACAATTCAGACTGTGAGACTTTTACTTCACACTGAGGTATGGTGGCTTTCGAAAGAGAATTGTTTGAAAAGATTCATGGAACTGTTTGATGAACTTAGTGGCTTTCTAAGTGACAAGCCTGAAATTAAGCACCTGCTAACCGTTGATGGAAAAGTGTTTTTGAGTTATTTAGCAGATATTTTCGAAAAACTGAATGTGTTGAATAAACAACTTCAAGGAACAAATAAAACACTTGTTGATGCAAAGGCGAAGATATTTGGCTTTATTTCATTTATCGAGTTATGCCAAAAAAATATTTCTGACAAAAATTTTGACCAATTTCATTGGCTAAAAAAATGTGAGCCGACTGAGGCTGCTGTGCTTGTCAGTGTGGATCATCTGAAAATATTGGCCTCTGATTTTAAAGAAAGATTTTCTGATTTAAAACAGATTAATTTTCCATTGTGGGTGATGCAGCCAGTGCTTATGGATTTATCTGATGTTTCAGTGCAGTACCAAGAAGAACTCTCGGAAATAAAAAATGATGAGCCAGTTAAAACTTTATTCAACATAAAAGGAGCAATGGCATGGCTTTGGGTATTTAGTTTCTGTCTCATCACAAATTCAACTAGCTTTGCAAGGAAACTGTTGTTACCGTTTCCATCTTCATATTTAGCTGAATGTCGCTTTAGCGTTGTAAATGATTTGCTACTGAAGAAAAGAAATTCACTGGATATCAGTAAACGAGGAGATTTGAGACTAAAGCTGACTAAATTAGTGCCTAATATAAAATCTCTTTGCAGCAGGCATGAAGCACAAGGGTCTCACTAACTTTATTCCGCTTTTCTTGAGGTGTGCTCAAATGGCATTTTGCATTTGATAGGAACCTATACTTTATTGTACAGTAATTAAAATGATCAAATAAGCTTCCATTCAACTTAGTTTGTGTTCATAGTACATTTCAGTTTTCTATTACACGTTTTGAATTTTTATTCGCTGTTTTTGTGAGACAATCCACAAATATTTTCATAAATATAGAAATTTTCTCTCTTATTATCATATGTATCATTATTAAAATCTAATACCACTTAATATTTTTTCAGTAATTTCTTGCTCAAAACTTTAACTGTCTTTTGTTTATTTCATTTTTCATGGATGCCAGGTTCTCTTGAAGCTGAGTTAACTTTTTAAATGATAAGAATTATATATCACCACATGGGGGCATCAGGATTTTAGAGGTGATTAGGTGGGGCATGGCCCAAAAAAGGTTGAGAACCACTGCATTAGGCCATCATTTTCAAATGATTTCTAACATTAACATTCTACTAGACCAGACATTAAGAGCTGCCTGAACGTGTGAAAGCCAGTCAATTTTTCGGAACTACACAAATTCAGAATGCAGGCAGCTGATAAACCCAAAACGGTTGCCAGCATAACAAACTTTTTTTTTCAGGACTGGAATTCCATGTTTAAAAAAATAATTATTTCAGACAGGGCATGCAGGCAAATCTCATCAAAAACACTCCATCTAAACGCCAGCATGGACAGGCAATGATTTCTTCTATACATACATTTTTTAAAGGGGTCTCTAATCTTTAAACAGTGTCATTCTGGTGTTTCTAGGGGCCACCTCATGCATCACCACAGCCTGAAGGAACTTATGACTGAACAGGATTCATTTTCAGTCACCCACATATGTGCTGGTGATGCTGAATCGGCAACAGGTCAACTTTCCATGAATGCTAATGCTTTCTTCCAAACCAACCTCTGAAAATGGTCATCCCAGAATGTGTACCAGGAAGAGAGAATCTAAGCGGTACAATCTACCCCTACTTCATATATTTCTCCCACCTGGAGTTTAAGATTGCTGCTAGCAGCATTATGGTCTTAAATGTATCACCACATTCCTTTAGCATTTGGCTGATTAACCAATCATTCATAACAATGATTGAAAGTAGTTTTAATTTCAAATGTTGGACACTATCTCCTTAGTACAAAGTATCTCATTGAAAGAAAGAACAAAACAAACCCTTTTTATTCTTTTAGTTAACTTCCTTAAACATGGACTTATTTTCAATAAGAGTAACTTAGGCTTAAATTAAAAAATTTCCTACAAAACAAATATGATAGTAAATTACAGTAGTCTAACATTCTAAAGTATTTCTCTCTTCTTTGAAAAATAAAAAAAAAAAACAACAAAACAGTTATTAATGTTTTCACTAATGAAATAAAAAATTTTATATATATATATATTATATATATATAAATAGTCAGATGTTTCAGGTTGGAATTTTATTTCTAAATGAGAAATGATTTTGTGGAAGAAAAAATTGTACAATGTATGATGATTGTTAGCTGGGAGTTTGGCTTGTAATGATAGCAGTACCTCAACCTTGACTACGACCTGTCAAAGTAACGTCTTTGTGAGGATTTCATACACCATCAGTCTTCTAAAAAATGGCATGTGTGCCTGGAACAGACAAGAAAAATAGAAACGTTAGCAAGGACAAATGTGGATTACTAACAAATGATCACTTGTTAGAAACATTCTGATTCAACCAAGCAAATGAAAGTCAGACTCCTCCAACATGGCAAAAGCTTCCTAACAGCAACCACTAAACTAGGGTTGTCTCCCTTATAGGCATAGGTGCATAACAACTTACATGTCAGAAAGGTTACAGTTTTGGTAAGAAAAAGGAATGTATAGTAGGACTCGGAGTGTCTGAAAACAGTACCATGAACTCATTTCGTTCATCAGGTTGTAAGTGTCAATGAGATCAGAATCAGTATAAAGTAATAGGATATACTTCTGTTTGATCACCATTAGTAACTGACAAATAATGCAAAAAATTGAAACTGGACTAGAGTTTCTAATGTAAGGTAGCAGGAACATTGGTCAGTGAACGCCAAACATTTTCGTCTTGATCACCTGACTTACCTGTTTAAAACTTATTGGAAGTTCCCGTGTTATGTAGTCAGCATACTTGCATGTAAACATCCCACAGTCACTACCATTCATTTGATGGGGAATGTTCTGGTGAATAAAAGAAAACCAACCAACCAAAAATAAATTAAAATCCCAGAAATCAAATTTCTGCAATTTGTTTGTCAAAACATGATGGCTAGACTGGATGTGGACGTCACTAAAGGGGGATAGCCTATTAACTATGGAATATATACATACACACAATTTGTAGGCAAAATGTATTTTTGGGAGAAAAAATTTTCTTAATGTCTTCAGACAACCCACTTGTGCTAATTTAACCAGTCTTAAAAAAATTTGAATCAGGGGAGATAAGTAACTATCTTCCACACTAGATTAGACTTCCATGTCATAGTAACAAGCTCTGCAATTGGATAAAAATACTTGCCAATCCTGGATTACCAAAAAATGTGCCAACATGATATTTCGCATCTTGTGTCTGTAGCCTTGATAAGTATAGCCAGGAATTCAAATATTTAAACAATTACTTTGGATTTCTTAGTCTTATTATCAAAACACTGACATCATAATCCCAACAACACTTTTACAAATAACACAGGATTATATTTTAGTCCTGATCCTCAAGAATCCTCGATCTGTAGCCCACCAAAATAGGTTGATAAGCTTATATAATCACCAAGATAATGATAGAAACCAAATCCTGTCTTTGGGTAAAAGTAAAATCATCTCTAATTGAGTCATAACCCAGTTTGAATGCCCAACTCTTTAAAAATATTTCTAAATATTTTTTTTTCTTTCTACACAAACTAAAATTCAATTTTCTCATCACTTGCTTACATCTCATTTCGTTTTGGAGAAAGGCATCTATCCCACTTGTTGGCACCAATCATGGAAGAGAGAGTTTTTAACGACACTCGTTTGCATTGATAGTTTTTCTTGTAATTGCTTTTGTTTTCATTCATGTTTTAATTATATATTCTTTAACATTTACTGAAAGCCACCAAATGCTCCAATAACATCATTGCTGGAAAATTATATAACTAACTAGAAACAAGACCTCCCCCTTTGACAATGAATTGTTACAACAATATAGTTCCTCTTCATTCCTCCACATTTTTCTCCCAGCACATCCTCTCAACTTACTTCAATTTCTCATAGATTTCTCTCTTTTAGTTCAGGTGTTGTCCACAACATGAAGCAGAAAAGAAAATGAAATAAGGAATATACGTACTTTCACTGTTTTGGTCATCCAGCCATTTAGATCAAATTCCTGCATCTTTTTATCTCTCTTCTCTTCAGCAAGGTAGTGCCTATGAAAAGCAGAGAAAACTGTGGTCAGACGATAAGTAAGAGCAATATTGGCTTCCCAATGGGAACCGCAGTAGCGTTTGCTGAACCCATAAGAGGTCAAATAAAAGAAAATCAAGCACTGGTATCACTAAGAAATGGACATGGCCAACCAAACTTTCAACAGACTGAATTCAGATTTGACAAACTAGTTTTCTCATGATTCTTTGATTGCTGTCTGACAACAGCTACCTTCCTCCTGAGCAATGAACTGTCGAGACAGGTTAATGGTATACAGATTCATGAAGTCTTGCAACACTGGTACAGGAGAGAGAAAAAAGAACTTTAGCTATAGAAATAATCATTTCAAGCAGAAATTGAATCTGCAAATCATTGTACCACACTTTCAGCTATCCCACTACACAACTATTACCTTTCAAAGTTAAAACTGCTGAAATATTTAAGACATTTCATCTTGAAGGAAACCTGCTATTTACAGGTGTTTTTACTGATTTCACAATAGCTGCTTTTAAAATTGTAGGTTTATCTCATTTTTAAATGGCTCTTCACAATAATAAAACTTAAGTTACTTCCCTTTAGACTTAGGTGCAGCTTTGATGGAGAAAGAAATACGGGAACCAATGACCTAGACAGTGCTCCCAATTTTATTGTTGGCACTGGATGACTCCGTCAACATTCTAGTAAAGTCTCTCTAACATGGGAGAGGGGGAGGGGAGCAACTAGATAAATCTTACAGATTTAACAGCTGAATAAAGGAGGAGGAGTCATCTAGAGTCTGAACTGAACCTGATAGCAAATACAGATAATTTTTCTGAGCAAACTCTCAATTAGGAAGTGTGTGTGGGGGGGGGTAAGGATGGATGGAAATCACACACCTGATCTAGTCACTCCAAATGAATTGGATTATATAATAATACACATACTCTAATAGTTTACTAGAGGACCAACACTAGCAAAATAGCCTGTTTTTTTTTGTGTGGCTGCTGGATAACAAAGGCTCATACCAAATGACAAGCCAAGGGAAACAAACAGGCAGTTGTTTAGTTACTTACTTGATTGTATTCAAACATTGCATGTTTTCTCCACCCATTGAGTCATAGTAGCAGATTGTTTTGTCACCAAAATTTACGACCTGAGAGAGAAAAGGTGTAGGTAAGACTCCTAGCCATTTCTTGACATAGAAAAAAAAAAGATAACGGATCATTTCAGTGTAAAAACTATTAGCTGAATGGCTGATGATTTAATCTCATTTTAATAGACAATTGTATCAGGTGTTTGTATAATTATAATAAACAGAACCTTCATACATTTAATGTTTGAGAGAGAGTTTACTGGTGGTGTCATTCAACCTTGCTACAGTAAGCAGCATGATATCTAACCCTAATAAGATCTGGAAGTGTTTCTAAACAAGTGCTGCTATTATCCAACTGCTGCTTGTTTTTCTTTAGCTTTGCTTAATACTAAGCTTTCTTCTTCTTCTCTGGATTACCTGGCAAAGCATCAGCTGTACAGTTATCGGAATACAATTATCACCACTGTAAAAATTACCATCAAGGTAGAATGAATACAACTGATCAACAAGTGCAAAGGATGCTAAGCATCTGACAAGAAGCAGTCTGAGTGTGTGCAGACAGATGCAGCTCTCCTGATGACCAATTCATGAACTACAAAAGGATGGATAGCCAAATATTAAGCAGTCTTGGCTTATATTTGATAGTAGAATAACTGGACAAGTTCGTTATCTGGAGGTTGGATAACAGGTTGTGTACTGTATTAGAAGTTTGGCAGTCATCCAAAGCTAAGAAATGTTTTTCAGATTAGTCACAGCACTATATAAAGATTCACAAACTTTGGGAAACATTCCCAAAGTTCCTATCTGTTCAACCATTAAGTGTCAGCTTTAATTTCTGAGCATCATTTGTTATCAGTGCCACTCGTGTGCTCCCAGAGTAAAAACTTCCAATCAAGTCTATCATCTGAAAGAAGGGATAAGGGTTGCCTTTCCAGGTTAGCTGGGAAGCAGATCAGATGTCTAAATTCATAACTGCAGAACCTCTATTCATTCAATTAATGTCCGCAAAATGTATGCTTGTTTTTTTTTTATTTCATTTCAAATTTTTTGCAAGGAAGATAATCAACTATTTATTTATAGTGATAAATCTCATGGGTGAAGTAAACTTATTATGTAAAAAATTTCAAATCCAGCATTTTGATTGCTACACAACTGACCTTACTCCTCTGCAGAACATAACCTTGCCCGTAGCCAGCAGACCCTCAAGAGTACAATGATACAAATCAGTAAAAACAATGTATATCAGTCTTGGATATGGACAGCCAAGTAAATCACTATACACTGGTCCCTTAAAGGAAACTTAACTGAGTGTTCAAATCCTTTAGAATGAAAAGCTACCCATTAGTTCCAAACTATGTAGTGCATGGGTGCACAACTTCTTTTCAATGCGGGCCACAAAAGTTCAGCATCTATCTCTATACCTTATAACATGAAATTTTTTTTACAGACTTACTCAGATCAATCTGTTATATAGAATTATTCTACTTACATGGATGTCAGTTACAAAAAAAAAAGGGGGGTTAGGGTTAGTGGGAGACATTGCAGTGTTTCTCTGACACCAACTGGTTAATGTTGGGCTCCAATGAGGTGGTCACAACTCTGAGCACTGCCTGCAGGTTATCATCTGTTAGTCTTGTTTGCAGGGGAGACTTGGTCATCTTCATTAAGGAAAACACTTGTTCACATATGTTTCCAAACATTGAGATCCATTTCTGAGCATTTGCAGTGATATTGGAAAACAGATGCCAGTCCAGGCCCTGATAGAATTGTAGGAGTGGCATCTCCCTGTGTTTACTCCTCATCACTGCAGAGCACTGGAGTTCAATTACTTCCAGCTGTATGTCACCAGGCAGTTTCAACATCCACAGAGAATGGATCTGCAAGTAGTCTGAACATAGCCTGTTTGTTCCTGAACTGCCCAAATCTGGTGAATGCCTGCTGCAGGTCTTCAAGCACACAGCTGTGATGACCCCATTGTAATGCTTGTGTGAAAAGGCGTCTTGGCATGCTGGAAAGTGTGTCAGATTCCCTTTCTTTAACTGGGTTGCAAAAAGTTTCAGTTTCATTTCAAATGCACAGACTGCTTCAAACAAGTCACAAATCAGTTTCTCTCTCCCCACCAGTTTCAAGTTGAGATCATTCAAGTGTCCAGTGAGGTCTGTCAAAAAGGCAAAATCAGCAATCCAGTCAGTGTCCTCCATGACTGAAGTGTCCTTTCCTCTTTGCTGTAAAAACAGCTTCATTTCATTTCGCAGAGCAAAAAATCGTTTCAAAGCATTACCACAGGTCAGCCACCTCACTTCTATGTGATATAGAATGTCCCCATAAGCCATACTGACATCCTTCAGAAAAGACTGGAATTCTCTGTGATTTAGTGATCTTGTACGGATAAAATTAACAGTAGATATAACAAAGTCCTTTATATCTTTGAATTTTAAATGTTTTCCGCACAATGCCTCCTGGTGAATTATGCAGTGGTAATCTTTTAGTTGTGCTGCGAGATCCAGTCCTAAATGCCTCTTCAGACATCCGATGAAGCCATTCGTCTCACCGATCATGGTGAGAGCACCATTGGTTGTCATGGCAGGTCCTCGACTGTTTTTTTGAAGGTACTGAAAATTTCTGACCCAGTTCTGCCATGCAAGGGCACTAGTGATGCAAGTTCTTGATAGACTTGACATGCTTCGGTGATACCACGAATAAATATTGAGTGCTGTATTGTATTGGTTTTGTCTGTGCTCTCATCCAAAGCAGCAGAAAAATGTGTGATGTGATTCATTTTGCTTCTTAACTGATTGTATAAATTATTGGCCATGTCAAAAATGCATCAATGAATGCTTGTTCTTGAAAGACTAGTGTCATTAAAATCATCTTTGGCCTTCGGGCAAAATACGTCACATATCTCCATCATACAGTCTTTCACAAACTCACTATTGGTGAAGGGACGGGCAGATGTCACGATAAGTTTAGCAATCCTGTAGCTGGCAATGGTAGCTGCCTCCAACTGCTTTCTTCTCTTTTCAAACATGCTTTGTTGACACACCAGTTGCTTTTTCAAGATTTCTATCTTTTGCATTCTGTTCTCACCTTTAGATCGCTAAGTTTTGGTGTTTTGTTTAGTAATGTCTTCGTAAATTATGTTCTTTTGCCACTGCTACACATTCCAAACACACTAGGCATGTAAAAGTGCCAGGGCTTGATTCGAAAAAAAATGTACTTGGGTGTCCATTCTGGATTACATTTCCTGTGCTCATGATCAACCTTTCTTGTTTTACTCGCACTTGGGTTTGACAAAGACATGTTAGCACGTGGAGAAATAATATTTGCCTAGTCAGGTTGTTGGCATCTAGCTTATCTAGGGAGCGGAGCCGAACTGGTGTGCATCCGGCACTTGGCTCGTTGTCTCTGCAAGTACCTTTTGCTGACTGCCTGCCCACGAGATGCAGCGTGTGGCAGTTTTCCCAGGCAGAATGCTTCAGCAGCATTAGCCACTGGTGTTTACAGTTCGACTGCCAGGCCCTGTCTGTGGCAGCAGTCGGTGGCCTGTGATGCAAGTGAGAGTCATCGCTGTGACAATAGTACGTGATGGATAGAGAGTAAATGGTGGTAAGCGAGGGTCAATTATGCTTTGGGATGGGAAGTAGTTCCATACAACATTCAACTGCGGTTAGGTTCGTAACAGCAAAGTCTCCACTTGGTGATATGGTCTCCACACTGGGTGTTTTCCCACTGGAGGATTTCCTCATGGGGCATGCACCCCCCCAGGGTGATGCAGGCAATGAATGTGAATCTCCTTGAGGCATTGCCGATGTCGACAGTACAGGGTCCAGCACTGCCAGGTGTATGACCTGGTAGACAGCTACTTTCGTCAAGGTCTGCAGGTTACATAACCATTTAAGATGACGAAAATATGAGCTGCAGAAAATGTAATGACAATTAAAACACTGGAAAGCAACCACTAGGTTGCAATGTATTACATTTAACTAATTTATCTAATTGAATTAGACATGGCTGCTATATTTATTTTAAAATGTTTTCATTTTGGCACATTCATTGGCGGGCCGTATGTTGTGCACCCTTGATGTAGTGGCTTTACCTTATAAAGCACAAAGTTAATGTGAGAAAATTTCATTCTTGGTAGTATTGAGTTAATTTTAGAGAAGAAACTTTCTTGATCACAAGACTTGTTTGTAGTAGTTAAGAAGTATTGTTTCACATTCCCTGAATTAGTGTTGTACTACCAAAGTGCCAAAGGAAACCAAAACTAGGCTTCTGCTAACATACTTAAGGATTGTTTTCATACTTACAGCTAGACACCAATGCATTCCTAAATGAATGGGTACAAGAATGTACTTCATAGCAAAGATGTCCACCTTCCGTGTCCATCTCTGTACCCCACTGAAACCACTGTTGAGAAGCTTCGGATAGAAAAATGTGTTAAATGCATACACTTTTGGGTACCCTGGCTTGTGACTTCGAGCCATGAGCAAGTTCATATAGAAGTTGATGATCTGAAGAGAGAATAAAATTTCACCTGATACTAGATTGGGATCCACAAGTTTTATTTGATCTGAACAATACTAAACAACTGATACAAGAGGCTTCTATTTTAAAATTGTTAGATTTATTAATCAATGGTATGTTTGTATGATTCATTCAATAACTAAATTCTACTGCTTGTCTAACAAGAATGAGTTAATCAATGCACCACCTTTTAGAGCTGGTTTGATTTTCCATTTGTCATGTGTAGAATAATGGCAACTTGTTTAAACCACAAGATCTGCTATGATGTGTCCCCAAGTTACATGCTGGAGTGGTTGCCAATAGGAATTTCAGCAGTGTGACTTAAGTTACCAGAAAATTATGCAGAATTTTAAAATCTCACTTCAAACACCTTTGCCAGAAAGCCATTTCATGTATAAACATGACAAGAGTTATCAGTACTACAAATGTTGATCTGCAGTTTACACAAATAGCAATCCCTCAAGCCTGAAGACCAGAGCTCAGAACAAGGTATGTAATTATATTGCCATTTCTAGTGACAGCAAATGTAAAGTTCTATCTCAAAGCCCCACTGGTGGTGTTCACACATTAGGTGAACCATATCCAAAAGCTAAGTTTGAATGGATTACTGACTAGACCTTTTAGTAACCTAACATCATTCATGCAATGAGCAGTCAAATTTCATGTCTGACAAAAAGTCTTTAGATATAAAAATGTGAGCCCTGAGGCTGAACTTGCATAAAACAAATACAGCAAATTGTTTGTGTATTATTCCTGCTAGGCATACCTCATCATTGAGCCAGTTCAAACCAGCAAGAGTTATCATGTTCCTGCGAGTTATCGTCAATTTGAAATCTTCCACAAGCACTTCATCCACTGGTTCTGGATCCAAGGCTCGACCAATCTCCTTTTCCATATCCTCAGTAATCGCTTAAAGTTAGAATTAAAAATTCTGGGTATTCTTAATTTAACATCATGTTCTGCTTTATTTAATAATGGCAACAGCAGACTGACTATGTTAATAGAAGTGGTAGCTTCACCAAGGTATCCAGAGTCACAATGCGCACAATTTGAAATGGTTGCATTTGTGAACACAAGGAAACTTTGCCAGAAATTATTGTTCACCTACTAATAAATGGATAACATAGATGCCAGCAGCCTTGAACATATATAAATGGTCTCAATCTAAGCATCAACTGAGCTAAACAAGTCAGTCTACACTTTGACTGTTTCTTAATTAACAAATCAAGTAAATTGTACAAAAATTTAAAAAAAAAAAAAAAAAACTAACTAGTAATGGAGAATAATTAAACAGCTGATATCTATCAAGGAGAAACAGTCACAAGCAGCTAATCTTAAAACTTTTTCCTACTTGAAAACCAAACATACCAGGAAGTTCTGCCTCTTTCAAATCCTCATCATCATCATCATCACCACCAAGGAAGGCTGACTCCTGCTCAGCCAACTTAAGTCTGTGCTGGATCTGTTGCAAGGAACAATCAGTAATCAATATCACAATAATCCATCTTAGTTACCATCAACCAAGACTTACCCTTTAGGTAACCAGAAAGATATTTACTTCCAACCCATACATCTTCCCCCTCTAGTTTAACATTCTTGAAATAAACTGAGCCATCACCAGCCAGCAGGTTTGATCCTAAAATTCTCAACAGGAAATGAAATCAAATAGTTTATGGACCCAGAAACTGCTTGTCAAGCAAATCCATACCCTTCCTCCCAAATACACAACAATGACTGTTCTGAGAGAACCTGAATAATTTGGTTTAATGAAAGAGCAACACTTCACTCTTCTGTTCCTTCATTGGGCTGTTTTAAAATGCTAACACAAGGTAGTTAGTCTCTTTAATCAGTGACCCTCAACATGTCATACAGATCTAAATTATCATTATACTAAATTTGCAATGATAAAGTGTAGCTCAAACAAACCTCTGCCCATCTGACTAAACAATCTAGATATACTAGGAATGGAAATTCAAATGAAACCCAGGGGGCCAGATTCCACTACAGCGATGTTATTTTAGCCATGTTCCATTTGAATTTCTGTCCCTATTACATTGTGGAATTTACCTTTAAGTCAAAAGCAGTTTACACAAAATTGCTTTGGTTTAAGTTTGCTTTTACATAAGCTTAATTTTATGTTTAATAATAGTTGTGTCAATTAGTTAAAGAAAAAAATTGAATCTGAAATTATTCTGATGGTAATCATTTATTAATTTACAAATGCTATGTTGGAAACAATCTTTTGCTTGTAGGCACTGTTGGAATTTTTAAAATCTAGATTTAATGAACTATTGCTTTTGTTTACAATTACATGTGTATGTGTATTCTGAGAAACATTGCCTTTCTGCTAAATGGTACAGCTGAAACACTGGGTTCCCTGAGGGTTATCATAATAACCAGAAATGCCATGGATAAATCCACTTGACAAACAAATTTGCAATACAGGTGTTTTGATATTAAACTAAAGATTTATTTGGATGCTTTCTACCATCTGAGTTACCAGAGAATCTATATTCAAAAAGAATTCTTTCCTGCTACCATCATTATCGTGATGGTTAGGACAGCTACTTCAATGTAAAGACTGACTGGGAATAACTGCTGGAATCCTTCCAACACTAAAAGGTAGTGGTGCAAGCGTCTGAATTACCTAACTTAGTACACAAGAAATCACCAAATAACAGTTTGTCATTAAGTCATAACATTGTTGAAATGGAGTATTAGATAGAACAACAAAGGAGTTTTTTAAAAAAAAAAAAAGAAGCTGTAAGCAACCATCTATAGCAAATAAAACATATCACCTTGAATGGATACGAAAAAGAAAAGTATACTCCATACATAGGGAAACTGTACTGTGGCTGGCACTTCATCTGATGGAAACCTAGCTGTGCTAACAAACAGAATAGTTAAAAACAGCCAATTCTCTCCTAGCTAACCCTGTCTACACTTTAACACCATTAAATTGGACAGTCACTGTAAACAGGCCAACTTACCCCATGATGGGTAAAGACAACTGTACACCTTAAAAATTAGCAAATCCCATCATCTCTGCCAGCAGAGATAAGGTAAATCACAAGATGTCAATTTGAAACAGGCACACAGAAAATCAAAATAACTTTTGATTTCAAGATCTAATACACAAACTTTTTTCTTGTTCAGTCTGCTGCATCTTCACATACCTACATCTTGATGTTATGGCATAGCACTCACTAGCCACAGTATTTTATCTTGACAATAAGTGTTGGTAACACTAATATCTAATAAATAGAAGAGATTTTTTAAGCCATGGCTGGCATAATGGCTCAATTAAAGATGTATGAATGATCACTAGAGTTTGATTTATTTTTTATTTATGAACCATTCAATTTATCCCATGAGTAATAATATAAAAATTCCACAGAACCACAATGTTGAATAGTTAAATTTAAAAAAAAAAATTTTATACTAATTTTTTAAACCTAACTATGAAAAAAATTAGAAGATTTTAGGAAGTATCAGAAGTAACAGATTAGCATTTTGAATCCAGCATCATGATCTTTCAGAAAGCCCACCAAGTTCGAGTAGATAATAATGTGTACGTAATTCCCAGATGTGGGTAACTGGGGTAGAGTAAAAGACAATGATCTCACCTGTTCTTCAAGCTTCTGCTCTTGGGCTTTTCTCTGTGGAGAGAGAAAGAGAGAGACTTAGTGTTTTTTTAATACCTGGATATAGAAACAGACACTCTACAATCATGTAATAGTAATTAGTGGAGCTTTAAGTTCTAGCAATTTTTGCAAACTAAAATGTAATTAAAGAGAAACATTGTGATTATTTTCAGCCTCACAGGTTACCAAATGAAAAGTTGTCTCAACACAAAAATTACTGAGTTCTGGCTGAAAGCGCTGTAGATATCACTGATGAAAGTCTCTGATTTATGAGACTTAGTCTTGCTGCTCATCAGACAGGAGGTTACTAAGGAAGTCTACACTAAGATAAGAGTATAGAAACAGGAAAAAACTATAACAGTCAATAAATAATTGAACTTAACATTCAGGGTTCTTGAACTGTTTTTGCCAGATCAGTGTGGGAACTAAATTTCAATAACATAAGTAACATTTTCAGAAAATACTTATTTTTTTGTCATCTTATGTTATGGAGTGATGTTCAAATAATAATAATAATAATAATAATAATAACAATAACAATAATAATAATAATGGGAGTATTAATATTTATCAGATGTCATTAATGTATTTCATTCATTTTTAAACAGCATCTATACCAAACTGCAAAGCTAAAAATATCTAAATCCTTTAAAAGTAATTTAAAAAAAAAAAAAGAGAGAGAGAGAGAGACTTAACTCTAGGAACAAGATTCTTAATTTACAATTTCCTGGCATTAGTATCAACAGACTTCATTAACTCTGATTTGCTGCTTTCGAGGGGGGAAATGTTCTCTGGAAGCGTTTTAACTTTATTATCTCATCACATATAAATGCTACGCAGGTTGCTAAAAATGAAGGGGCTAGGGGTGTGTGGACTTTAAGCCAAGTTAGTGTGCAACGAAGCACCCACAGTTTGGAATTCCTCAGGGCTTTAATACATAATGGAAAGGCATCTTTTAAATTTGTTTTTAGAAAAGCCCACTGGCATATGATGCTTTTCCTTAAAAGAAAACTTCCCCTTTGCTTTGGGGAGGAAAAAAAAGAAAACAAAATATTTGATACCCACCCTTCCTTCATAGAGCTTTACCTTGATTTCCTCTTCCTCAATTTTCCTTCTCAATTCCCTTTTGGATGCGGGGAAAGAGGTGATGCTGGAACAAGGAAGGAACACGCATTGAGGAAAGCAGCTTGTGTCTAGGATGTCAAGCGACCGACTCCTAGAAATATTTGTGAAGAATTGAAAAGAACAAGCCATTGTTCACATATGTAGAGCAATTAGGAAAGAATAAAATTCCACCTCTCACTCTTTTAATAACTTTACATCGTCAAAAGTAAATTCTGGGGATCCTGCAACTGCAACCCTTATTTAATGGTCAGGAGAAATCCAAAAGTTGCTTGCTCTCAACAAGAAATTAATTCAGATTACCTTTATTATTCTTTATAACAGCATTCAGTTAATGTTCAGTGGGTAAGCAGTTAATCGTGAAGTACGTACATTTCTTTCACCCATTCATCTGACAAGTATGAAGATGTCTTGAAGCTCAGGTTTACCGGTTTCTGGTTTCTAGAAAAAAGATCAGAAAATCAACAGCAACAACAATCTACTCTATGTACACAATCACCGGTTCTTAAGGCGTCTAGATCAGCTGATTTAAGACTACTAACCAGTCCCCAACACACACACGGGGAAGGGGTCAGACAAGAAAACACTTCTACTGAAGCTGAAAACAGAACCCCAACCAGGACAGTGTAATACGATTAAAATCTGAATGCTTTTTAAAAAAGCAACTTGATTTGTTTTTTCTGAACCCAATGATAATGCAGGAGCACAGTAAATGTACAAGTTTTTGAATATAATAAGATTCATTGAGGGATTTTGAAGAATCCACACACTCACAACATTTGACTAGATGTGCGTGTCATAAGCTAAATAATCCCTACTCAATTTTCTGCTTGTGAGGAAACAAATAGTTGTATTTTTAAGCAAGCATGCTGCTGCTTTAAACTGGAAAAAGGAAAATACGTGCTTACACGTTACAGTGAAAGGGCAGGCTGACTTGCTGACAACATGCAGGCATTTGGTAAGCTTGAGTGGGAACTATCAGACCGGCTTGCCCGCTTGAGGATAGAACCACAAAGGAAAGAGCAAGAAGACCGAGCAACAGGGATGGAAATGTGGGGGATGATGCTAGATGAAAGTATTCAGGGAAATGATCAACATGTCTTCTTCAGTCAGCATCATCTGACAAGATTACAAAAGTTGCTTGAAAGTGGAAGGCCCCCTGCAATTGTGCAGGTTAAATTTTAAGTTGATATATGCATAAAACAAAAGAACTATTCACATGTTTTGAGAGGTGTAAGTAAATAGTGTTAAAATAAAAATTGAAAGTAAAAATCATAGTTAACAATCAAGTAATAAACTTCATTAAGTTACTTATATACATAGCAGTGTGTAGTTTAGGCATTGGTTATTTCTGTGTTTAGTAGGCTCTTAATTTATCAGCATGCAAATTTTTGGGAGTGCTACAAAAATAAAATAACTTGGAAATCAAAGAAAATTACACCCGATATTTTACTAGCAAGAACATGATATAGTCCTTATTGTAATTGACAAGTGCTTCAAATAATTTTGCACCTGCTAATACAGTTAACAAAATCATAAGAATAAATAAGTGATCAACCAAACATCAAACAAACTGCCAGTGGTGATTGTTAGAAGTGACCAGTAAATTAGTTTTAAGGGTTTTGCTCTTTGTATAAACCAAGACAAGCTGGAGTATTTCAATGCATACTTCCTTGGACAGTGCCACCCCACTTACTAAATAATAGGGCCTAAGTCAAAGAGAAATCTCAATGGAACTCTTAGGAGCCCCTTTATTTTGACCATTTCAAAATAAATGGCAGAAGAACAAACAAAAACACCTCAGCAGCTCAAATGTGCCAAGTGTCTGCAATAAAATGGAATTTTTTCTTAGCATTTTGTATGATACTGGTCAATAGATCACATGGAACTAGTGAGAATTTCAACTTCAACTGACAGTAGGAAATATCTACCTGCTCATTCCATATCCCAACTTGTTTTTGAGTTGCAATGAACTTCGGGAAGAATCTGAAACACAACGGGTGGTCATTTTAGCAGTTAGTATATATCAGCCAAAAAAGTTAATCGTTTCAAGAGAGAGAAGCCACTTCACCAAATACTATTTTGATTCTAACTGCCACTAACCTACCCACTTCAGCTCATCCTTAATAACTGCCCATCCACTTTAGGAAAGTTTTGGGGCATGAATATCATTTCTCGAAGGATTTATTTTGTAGCCATGACTTCTCTCATCATTGCATTTACAGATACAAAATGAAAATCAGCCATCTCAGTTCAAATCACACGCAAACTTCTGGGTCCTTTTCAGTTTTCAGCAAATTGGTCTTCTTTTTTTAAAATAAGCTTCAGTAACTTACCCTCAAATTTCAAATTTTCATAAGTTCTAACAAATACCAAGATAGCAATTAGAATCAATACAGTAGTTTTAAACGAAAGTAGTATCTTGGATAAGAACAGAAGCACTTCTGATACATACTGTGTGCTGCTGTAATATGACAATAAAAGCAAACACTTGCAGATGGTTCACTGGCTAGTACAGATAAAGAAAAACTGACTGACCAGGTAAATCAAGGCCAGTCACACTACCTTTAATTTAAAAAAAAAATAATAATAATAATTCTTCCAGTATACAACTTTAGGGAGCAAAAGGGACATCATAGCACAAGTCATATCCCAATATGAACTAATAAATAGAATATTTCATTGCGTTAACAATTATGGATGCCGCGCATATATTTTCAGATTGTGTGTATTAGGTGCTATGTTGTTTTAGCAGAAAATTTTTTTTCCACTTTTTAGAATTATTATTAGTCTCCAGAAATCACAAAAAAAAAAAAAAAAAATGTAATTTTTAGCAATGCAGCAAAATCTTCAGGACCCATGTTCATTTTTCAAAGACTAGAGCTTTAAGCTGCAGTGAACTGATATTTTTGGGGCTCACACTAAGAAAATACTAGTTAAAAAAAGAAAGTGATGAGAGAGAGAGAGAGAGATAAGAATTCACTGCCTGTTCAAGAGATAGAAAGGTTATAATTAAACTTCCACTTGGTCTAATCCATGCTGGTATCTTGCTAATTGGTTTCTATATTCTTTTCATGTACATATTTTATTTCAGAAACAAAATACTCAGAGCCCCTAGTTTGCAGCAGATGCTGACCACTTTTACTTCAATTCTCAGAACTAACAAACAAAATTCTTAGATGAGATTTCTGTTTCTGGGAATCTCTTCTTTCACCATCAGCACTTTGCTAAAAACTGATGCCAGTGATACAGACCGAGACAAGGCAGCAACCAATGCCTGCTGCAGAAGGCAAGGCACTAGCGAAGACAAAGTTAACATTATTTATACAACACTCAGCACACTATCAATTGTCAATGAAGCAAACAAACAAATTGCTTAAAAAAACTGCTTGAAATAATAAGGTAAATGCAACTACTTTTATAAACTATCTGTCATAAGGTTACAGGTCATGGTTAACTCTGTACCAATCAAAAGCAGCAGCTAAATTACATAAGACTTACTGTATGGTTCTGGTGTGTCAGGTCGATTGAATTCCACATCTTTCTTGGCTAATGTGGGAGAGGCAGCAAGAGATTGACCATATCTGTTTTTACAGGCTTTGGGGCTCAAATCCACAATGGTGGCAGATGGTTGAGGAAGCCTCATCTTGACACGAAGAGAGGGGACAAGCTTAGAGCAAGAAGGCTGCAGAAAATCTGTGGGAAGCTGGGTGCCAAGGAGAGACTCAGCTGACTTCCTGAAAGCAAAAGTGTATGCGTGTAAATGAAGTAAAGTGTTTCACCAAAGCTGGTGACATACCTGAAAGCTACTGATTAAACTATAATTAACAGATATACATCACTTTCTTATGCAGTGTTATCCTTGTTTTGTATGGTTAGAATTTCACCCCTGAGGTTGTTAATAGCTATCTCTTGCTCAACAATGAAGATTACTGGGCTCAAAGACAGAGCAGATGACAAGAGTGAATCTGATAAACTGGTAAGATAGAAAGAGAAGCAAACATTGTTCAGATTTTCACAAATACATTGATACGGGTTGGAAACCAGGGTAGTAGTTCTGTTTACCACCAGTGCAATGTTATGAAATTCTTTTGCCACATCTTGGAAGGACAAACATTGCTAGTAAAGTAGAACAAAACTCCTGAAATAAATTCAATCCCATTCAAATGTCCTAACATTAAGCAAATTCAGGCCAGAGACTGAAAAATTGCATGTCCACCACAGTGCTGACAAGTTTCAAGTAGTTCCATGAAACACTGAAGAGAGTTTGCCTACTTTCCATTACATCCAGTTGTTTGAAAGACAAACTTAAAAGCCAAAATTTTGCAGGTTTTAAGCTCATTATTTCATCTTTGTGACCTCTTTTACAGGACACAACCAGTCAACACTGTAGAGGAATTTGAGCCACATTTCTGTAATAAACATAACAGAAATCCATGATGCTGAATATGACATGGCACACATTAACTGTTACATCACAGCACTGTATTAACACAGCACACCAAATTTCATGTAAAGCACTTTTTAAAAAATAAAAATAAAAGAAAGAAAATGATATTAGAACTAGGTTCTGAAACAAAAACTAAATTTAACAAACAAACAAAATAAAAAAAAAGAGAGTTGGTACTGTAAGTCAGAGTAGGAAGAGAAAAGTTCAAAGCTCAACTTTTTGAATTCCAACTGTTCAATTTTATGTAAATGAACACTAAAGTCTGTTAAACTTAATTTACTTCATAACTTCAAAAAATAAAACTACTGTAATGACCTCACTACAACATTAATTTCAGCAAATTTTTGTCATTTGGTACCTTAGTAAACAGGTGGATGGGACATGATTCTCTTAAACATAACAAGAAATTTCACATGTACATTGGAAGACTTTAAAAACAAGCTTATTTTACTAACGATAATTACTGATTTATTAATTAAATATTTACAAAGAAAACATGTTCAGCTGCTTCTCCCATAAAATTTGTGGAAATAAAATATCCCTGAAACTGGAGAATGCTGTAGATGTAAGGATAAGAGGCAATGAGAGAGTTAAATCAGTTTGTTCATGAATACACATACATGCTTCTGTAGGATTTCTTTTTTTGTTTTAAGTTGTCAGATGCTTATTAAACCACCTTACAAAAAAAAAATCAGCCTACTATATCTTAGTAAGAGAGATCTGGCAGGTGGAAGACAAGCGGCCAGCCAAACTTACCCTGATGGGGAATGCTTTCTGAACATGGTAGTTCTCTGTTTATTTTTGAGCTTATCACCTGTTGCTGCACTGTTCTGGAGAGCTTCTGGTGCAAACTGATGAATAAGCTGTCTGTAGCGTTCCTTTTCTTCCAAGCGAATGCACTGAAAATCCAACCATAGAAAAATTATTGCATAAGAACAAGTAGGCTATACCTGCAACAAAAGTCATCTACAATGCAACACCAGGCATTACTAGCAACCCAATTTCTAACCAGATTCAAAACAGAAAAGCATAAAAAATGAAGACAAGAGACTCAATATTAAGTAGTTTTTGTAAAAGCATCACTATGGAATGAACAGCCAGTAAAAAATGTAACTAATAATATAGTGGTTACAGGATGGCAGGAAGACATAACTTATACAGGCTTGAAGAGTTTCTACGTACAGTACTGAGGCATAATAGTTAATGGTCCTTGGCTCCCTCAAAGTAGAATCAATAGACAACTTGTTAAAATTTATATTATAGCAGAAAATTTGTAGCATATATTTTTCTGATGGACTGAAGATTAGCCCAGATGATAAAATGGTGAACTATTAGCTCCCTTAGCTTTTTATTTTCTAACATCAAGGGAGATAACTACATTTAAAAACTACTTCTCAAATAACAAATTTGGGTTATAAGCTAGCCATATCTACTATTGCTGAGCTCAACGAAGCTATTCGAAATTTAGGTAAGAGTGCACAAAAATAAAAAAAAAAAAAAAAATGGATGTAAATTCTGTTTTTGAAACTATAATTATTTGGACTTATCCAAGAGGCAAAAATATCTGCATACCTCATTTACTGTGAACTTCCTGTTTTTAACAGCATTCAGGTTTCGCTTGCAACGAGGGCTCAGCAAAGTCCTAGAATTCTGGGGGAACTTATTTGAAGCTGGTGAGAGAAACAGAGTATAGTGTGAAAAAAAAACAAAAATATACATGGTTGAAGTTAACATTTTCCTAAAATGAAATTACCAGAAAGTGGGCTCCACAACTTCACCACCAAATTTTCAGACTGGACATTCTGTAGAATCCTGCAGAACTTTTTTTTTTTTTTGCATGTGCATGTGCAGTTTGAAACCATCATCACTGACATTTAAATCAGACAGACAGAAGAAACCAGGACAAGATGCATTTTTTTAAAGGTGCT
The DNA here is from genome assembly GCA_018389105.1 of Nautilus pompilius. Classification (NCBI taxonomy): domain Eukaryota; kingdom Metazoa; phylum Mollusca; class Cephalopoda; order Nautilida; family Nautilidae; genus Nautilus; species Nautilus pompilius. The sequence continues at coordinate 119,771 of JACATO010002232.1, forward strand.
GCAGTTACCAAACATTACTCAATGCATCATCTTTTACTAGATCTACAGCTTGAAATCTCTAATTTCTTTGTTAATTTAATTCAGATCAATAGCAAGAAATTATATCTCTTCAAATAAATGTTACTATTATAGTGGAATAGTATAACTCTGGAGACTTCAATTATATACACGCTATTATGCACTTGTAATAGAACTGAGAAAATTGGCAAAACATTAAACATTCATGGATCTCAATCTCAGGTTGGCAAAGTATAAAGTCATATGGTGCCAGGGTTTCAGCAAGTTATCAGGTATGACCACCTCTTTCTACAGCACATGCATGTCAGCTCATAGAACAATTATATATATCATAGCCTGGCTGCAGCACTGTGACCTCTTGACACGCCTGTGGTATGTATTACACTGGCAAAGATAACTTAGCTCATCTCAAAAATGTTTGATAAAGTTGATATCAGGAAATCTGAATACCAGTCAAGCAGCGATATTGTTCTGCTTCAAGAACACTTGTGTTACGTCAACACGTGCATACAAGTGCTGCAGAAGAGGTTGGAGTTATTATACTACTTAATTGAGATTTTCCTCAAAATCTATTTATAAACTACATAAAAGACATAAGACAGATAATAAAATTTAAATCATAAAATTCATCTAAAGTAATTAAAAATTCATAAATTAATTTTTAATAAAATCTTAATTCTAAAAGAAATAAACAATTTCCTTTTTTAAAAAATTCTGTAGAGAAATTTTCTTAGATTAGTTAGATTATCTAAATACAGCAAAACTTCAGTTCAGAAGACAACCTACACATTTTAAACTGATGTAACAATTTCTTTTTACTTTTGGATGGAGGTTACCATAATTAGTGAATTCCATACCAAGATTTAAATCACAGCATTCTCAAAGCTTACTACTAATAATAGTAAGTAATTTGGTAAAATACTGGTTTAAATACTGGTTTTATTATCCAAGATGGTGCACTCACAATTAAAAACTATTCACAAACTCTGGCAGCTTCCAACTGGTAGACACCAAAATGGAATAATAATTTTTGGGGAAACTTTTTGGTGGGTGGGAACTAAGTGTGACATTTTGGGAGTAGCATCTGGGGATTAGAGTTTACAACTCAACCATGCTGCCATATTATTAGGAAATAAAAAAAACAAATACACAATTAAAATTTTTACACAGCATTTGCATGTTTAGCATATGTATGCATGCCACCCTGACGTGTTATTCAATGTTTTAGGAGTAATCCAAATCTTTGTTTAAAACTCCATTTACTACATACCGCCAGCCTTCTGTCTGTGAATGTCATGGGATTTTTCTGCATTGTGTAATGGGGCTCTTTTCAGATCCTGAAAAAATAGATAAAGATTATTACCACTTTGTGTGAGAACAACAGAATCAAAATAATGCTATTGATTTATTTCCACAAGATGCTACTGAATGCCATGGAAATCTGACCTAATGCTGGCTATAACAAAGACTTCCTGCTAATGTAAAAAAGAAATCAGACACATGATGGTTTCATAAATCATTCACACTTACACTAAGGTAAGAAGATCAATTCATGAAGCATGGATGCTGTGGATTCCTACCTGTTTCCTTGATTCATATAGCATAATCAATGTTAACTTGCACAAGGCTTGAAAGAACTTGTAGCAAAAACAACTAGTTTCATTCCACAATATCTGGTTTTTACATTCTTTGTGTGCATTTTTGCAGGTTCTAAAAATAGGTAAGTCTTAAGAATGGAAAGCTTTTGCTGATGTATCATTTACAGAAAGTAGTGGGCTCATTTGGGCATTTCCCAACATGAGTAGTAACTGAACTAATGAACCAATGTTTCAAAAAAACATTTCCCTGTCATCATCAAGGTTAAGCCCTGAGGATGACAATTTTGTTGTGCAATGATGTAAAATTGCAGGTGATGTTTATTTTTTGGAATCTGCAAGTGGCTGGAGCTGGTCTTGAACCTAATATACCTTCTTGTTAAGATTGTTTCGGTGCTGATTTTGACTAACTATAGCTCACTAGGCCATACAATTAGCATCAGATTAATAAACCATTTTTAAAGAAACAAACCGGTGTCAAAGGTGTGTGCAATGTCAGATAAGAATTTCCTGAAGAATCCTGGGTTTATTTATACTGATATATTAATGAATCTTCCAGTCACGTTAAGACACTCAGTGTTCGACTTTCCTTTTATTACAAAGCTGTTCTATTAGTTTATATGTAAAGATCTTTTTGTATAATGTGAACATGCAGAACTGTTCTTATGTTGAGGTGGTGTTTCTCCAAGTCCTCGATATGCTTTCCATCATAATACAGGACATGCTCATTACTAAAATAGATGTTAAATTTGCAAAACACAAAGCAATGAGATATTTGAAACAACTAAAATCTAGTTTGCAGTACCATCAGCATGCTCAGGCAGTTAACAAACGTTTAAAACAACCCTTATCAAAAGTACCTAAAAACATCAGTTTTCCTCCGTGAGAAACTGGGAAATGACTGCCACAAATTGAGCAAAGTTGGAAGCTCTCCATTCAGTAATTCTTTTCTAACCAAGGTTTTTTTTTTTATTTTTACAATTTCTTTATATTTCAAAGCAAAGTGATTCTATGTCCTTTTTTCTTGGCTGGTGATGATCTATCTGAGCATAGGCATTATTAGAATGAAAATCTTGTACGCACAGTAATAAACCTTTAAAAAATATCAGCTTAATACTTCTGTTACAGTGGGTTTGGCACAATTTAAAATATTTTGTCTTATATTTTTAATCCCATAAGACTATCTCCACATAAATGTAGAAAATCACAAATTTAAGAAAGTTTCATGTCTGAAATAGCCAGTTTTCAACAAGTACTGTACCTAAATCAAGATCCATCTTATATTTTAGTTATGCTGAAAAGTTAGGGTCTCGTTGGCACAAACAGGAGTTTACAGACAGTTGTTGGAAGATACAGGAAACCTAATAAGAAAACCAGGCTCTGGCAACTCTGGTTAATGTGCCCTTGGTCCAGCCTTGATTAGCATCATTATTTCATTTCATCAGCAAGCACAATTCTCATAGCACCAGACTTTCAATGCCAACAGTGTTTGAAATAATTAGGAGAGAGAGGCCTTTTTGTTTGCAAAGTTTGGCACATCTCTAGCAGCTTCCTAAATAACTTTACAAATAGGACTTAACAAAAGATTTAAAAAACATCTTGTTCTGTTTAAAACAAAATGAAATTTCTATATTTCTCTAAGACATAAAATTTAGGTTGCATGCAGTAAACATCTTTAAATTATAGTGCTACTTACTTTCTTACTAAACAAAGCTGACTGGCATCTGGGCACAGGTCTTGTGGGAGATTCGTCACTCCTTAAAGAAGGTGGTTTCACAGGAATTGGTATCTGCTTTTGAATCATGGCCCTATTTTCTCTGACAAAGCCACACTGCTCGTCTTCATCTGGAGAAGACAACTGAGCACCAAAGAAGTAGTTCTTACCATGCACCAACCATTCCACCATCTTGGCCATGGAATTTGTCAATAGGTTGTCAATGACTAAATAAAAGAAAAATCAAAATAGCTCAAATATTTGGAACATTTTAATCCTTAAGATATTTTTAATAAAAAATGACCTCTCAGTAAATATTGATCTCAGGCTTCAAAAACCTAAATCACTGGCTCCCAATCTTTTTCTTACTGTATTAATGGGTTCACACTGACAAATTCTTGCAGTCCACAAACTTCAGCACCATCAGTACAACCTGCTGACAGACTCATGCTTTGTGAAATCAGGTACTGGCTAATGACCAATCATACTAAAAAATGGTGTTCCAGCAGTACCAGCTGTCCAAATGTCTCATTAATGCTATACTTGTCATTTCCTCTTGTATCTTTTGGAGATTTTGGACAACAAAATCTGAATACTTCAGGTAGTTTTTTTCTTAGTATTTTTATAAACCAAATAAATCTATATAAATCTGGTAATTCATGTTCTCACCTGAAAATGATTAAATGTAATGCACTTAAGTAATGGAGAACTAGCAGATATCAAAGCTTTGTTAATTATAATTGTTAGAGAGAGCTTCTAGTAAGATGCCTGTTGACTAAAGTTTCCAAATTTATAATTATATACTGCTTTCAAAAACACAAAGTGAAGCAATGTATTCTGAACTGTTTCAGATTGTTGGGGTGTATAAAACAGTCCTGATTGGGTGGTTGATGCTCTGCCCATCAACAATGATCTCAAAGTGGTCAAATCTGCCTGCTTTAGCTGCAAAAAAAAAGAAATGTTTAGTAAAAAAAAATAGTACCAGAAATAAATTGACAGGATTCTTCCAGACTAAAACATCAACTTACAGCCTCTGTCTCTCTTCAATCGTTTTGGAGATGGAATGTAATCTTCAACGAATTCTAATGTTTCCTCTCTGTAATAGAAAGAGAAATAATTGTTTACCAAACAACCTAAAGATGCAACATTAAATTTATGTAATATTCCAGTAATACTTCAAAAACTAGTTCCAAGATGGACTGCTTAAATAATGCAAATATGACTATCCTTTAAAAAAACAACAACAATTTAATAATATATATAATTAAACTTACAAAAACATAGAAACAGACAAAAACAATGCATACAGTTGCCTAAATACTTAAATTGTATAAATTATAGAGAGATTTCTCAAGTTAAAAAAACAAAAACGTTTCTTAGTTTTTCACTAACTGTACAGCTTTTATTTAAAAAATGTATAGATAGAAAGAGCCAACAGTATAAACAAGTTAACAGAGTAAAAATAAAAGTAGGTAAGAGGCCAACATTCAAATGCAAATTGCCCTCATTATAGTAATCCCTATACGATCCAGCAGTAATATTTTGTGTGTTTCAGCTGCGAACTCCAGGACAGATTCTATCACCATAACAGTGGCAGTTCACCTGGTTTCCTGAAGTAGAAGCACTGACAGATACACACAGCTAACAAATTACAAGAGCTTTTTAAAAAAAAAAATTATGCAGGAAGAGAAAATCTAGTGTTTTTTTTTTTGTTCTTGCATTTGCATTACTTTTTACCGAAATTAATTTAATAATAATAATAATAATAATACGAACTTTATTTATAGAAAGCACCATGTTTTGTGATTACATGCTGGCGAGGGGAAGGGGGAAAGACTGCAATGTAGTTTTAGTATTACAGTTATTAGAATATTACACCATAGTTCTGACTCGAATAGTTAATATTTTATGTATAGAAAGTTTTTTTTTTTCTAAAAAAGAAAAGCGCAGTGATGCAAATAAAGGAGATGTGTGTACATGTGGGAAGAGCGAGCAACTGAAGCGGGAAGGAGTCAGGGAGGGAGGGAGGGAGAGAGAGTTTACATTACCCGGGTCTACTTCTGAGACTGCTGCTGCAGCCCCCGACAAACTCCTCCTCCTCCTCCAGCTGCGGCGGCCCACCACCTCCGGCATCATCATCATCACCAGCACCAGCACCAGCACCGTTCCGCCTCCTCCGCTGCCGTTTCCTCGCAGGCAGGATGTACGAAGTCAGCCTGTCGCCCACCGAGTGCAGCATTGGCCTCGCCGTAAGGACTCCCCAAGTGGTATCTCTCTCACCACGGCAGCCCCGACATCGGAGGAGCCCGTCACACCCCCCCAAAATAATAACAACAACAACAACAACAACAACGACGACGAACTCTCGAAGAACCCCTCCTGCTGTGGGGTTAGGGGGTGGGAGGGGAAGAGGGCAAGAATAACACAGAAACTCGCCTAGTGTTCCGCCATGTTAGACTAGGAACTTTTCCACCTCCGAAACAAAAGAGCTCGCGTGGATAGCGAGGCGGCCTCGAAGTGAGGGAGCTGTCGTTGTTGTAGCTGCCCCCCCCCCTCCCCCAATTGGACACCAATTTATGCATCGTCGCCGACTGTACCCCACATGGGGGGAGGGAGGGAGGGGAGGAGAGAAAAGACGAAACTAAATATTATATTCCGATTTTTTTAAGAAAAACACTTCAACCGTTCTGATGATTTAGTTTCAGAAATATACTGTACGCGGCGCTCCTTTAAAGGAAATGCGAATGTGCGCATGTGCGAAGTTTAAATGTCTACTCTACTTTCTATTTCGTTGATATATAAACGAAATGCATAGTTTAAAAAATGAGAAAAGAATGCAGTCGAGATTAATTATGTATTTCTCAGCGCCATTGATATGGAGATTACATATTCTGACAACAGCATTAAATCGATTGTTATTCAATATTCCATGTAAAAATAATGACAAGAGATTACAGCATTTTATAACAGGCCGTTAATAATAATAATAATAATAATAATAATAATAATAATAATAACGGCAAAAGCATCAGCTTTGGTATCGCTAGATGATGTATCTTTTCGAATTAAACAAAATTAAAAATACCCGCGAACGTTTGCTCCTTAAACAACAATAGCGACATTTTTCCAATTAGAAACGAACGTATTCAATTTAATTGATTTTTTAACAGAGCAAAACAGTAAATTAAGTTGCACTATTCTACTAGTTTAAAAGATTTAACCGAAAGAAAAGAAACTCGCGATATTGTTTTTTTTTGTTGTTGTTGTTTTTAAGTGTAAAAGAAAAGAACAATAATATAAAAAATGTTGTAGCCACGCAACTGCAGCAGTCGAACTTTCGATTTTTGTACGGACAAGTTTATATTCTGTGTGGAGCTGACGGGGGTTGTTTATCCTGATTGATAATGCTCCCTTATTTGAATTTGTACAGCTTCTATTCAGATTTACATTAAGGGGGAGGCGACCAAATTTGAATAAATTATGCACACACACAAAAAAAAATTAGTCGTCTATTTCTTACGCATCTTTATTATTTTTAACAGACTTTAATGTATAAAGCTTCTTCGTTGCTAAAACTGATGCCTGTATAATTTCTAAAGAAAGACAGGTAAATAAAAAACTTCGATAAAGAGATAAACTGTCACAATCTCAAACGGTAGCCATTGCTGCATACAATCAATAAGTAAAATTAATAATATGGGGGAGATAATAAAGTAAATTATTATTATTATTATTATTAAGCAAACGTTTTGTTATCTCCCTTCCGTTAGTTTATTTTATCTTTTCCACACTGAAAAGTCTATTTACCAACAGATTCGGACGTAATCTAACTTGAAATTTCCGGCTATTTATGGTTTGGATAATTACTGACGGTTTCTTCAGTTTTTCTTTTTTTTTTTAGTTCTTTGCAGTGGCAGGATATTTTACTTGCGTATTAAAAAATTTTTTTTTGTTTGTTAGGTTTTCAATAATTTCCAGAACGGAATACATGTTTAGAACTAATATCTGTTTATTGTATTTACTGCGTGTGAAAGGTTTGACTATTACCAGTCATTAATGCAGAAGAAGAAAAAAATCTTTGAAGCAAGATTGCTAATAATATATCGAAAGATGAAAAATATTGTTTGCATATAGAGTACTCTGTCACAATAATTATGCAGCCTGTTTGGCGAGCAAAGTGGCAAATAGAGTGAAATTCTATATGATATACTAGGTGAAGCCATCATTTGCAGCATCAGAACTATCTACGTTTGTTTTCTACTAAATCAACGAGATTGTGTTTGCTCCCGCTTTCTCTATATTGTTTTAAGACCTCCCTTAAATTTCATAATGTTGGCCAGACATAGGTTGGTGGCGCTCAGCTGACGATCTACATGCTCTCACAGCTACCTGATGGGATTCCGAATGCCCTGATTTCTCCTCAAGCCTCTGGGCTCGCGAGAAGTAGGAAATATAGCGCCATTATTCCTAAGAATATGAAGCATCGAATCTCAGTGTGTCTTGTTGGTACAATGGCAGAAGGCGTTCTTTAAATGCCATTATACCCAGCAGAATTGGGATGCCCCTCGTCAAACACAGATTCTCACTTCCCGCCATGACAGATTACAGCTAAAACTATGACGCTTCTACCTCTATACTTAACCGTGAGCTGAAAACAGTCGGTTTGAAGATCTTTACTGTCTTTTTCAAACCTAGGTGCGATCCCCAGTCGTGAATTGCTGAGACTTTATGAGAGGAGAGTAGATGCCGCTAATACTCATGGAATTTTGCAAGACGTTCTCTGACCAAAACTTTCGAAGCGTTTTATTCAGGAATATCTTGCGTGCTACACATCCCTCTGTCGGTAAGTCGCTGGAGATGAGTTTGGATTATTCTTTGACCCATTTCCATTGCATGGACGATGACAGAAAGACCCTTTTCACGATGAATACAGACGTGAAAAGAAATGTATATATTCTTGTCGTTACATCACTGTTGAAGACCTTCCATGCCGTAGCACTGAAATTCGTCCCGGTGCACTTCGCGATAATATTGGCTACAGATCCTTCGAGAAGTTTGCAGTTCCTCGTCAGCCTGTCGTTGACTCTGGCTACATTTTGAATTTCCTATAAATAGACCTCGAATAATCGGATAAATATCGCGGGATCCACCCTTTTTTGTGGCTTGGTGATAATGCACACAGTTTATTTAATGATTTAGACGTTTAACATACATATTTATAATTACCTGAAATATGTACGTGTTGCTTCGTCGTGGAACTCGTGGCGCTAGTGAGCAACTAAACAACATGGCTTCGCAGTTGTGAACGTGCACCAAAGAAGAGCAGCGATCTGTAATTTGTTTTCCGTGACCCAAAGGTATTCCGCCGACTGAAATTCACCAAAGAATATTGGCGCTATATGGATAGAATTCTGCTGCTCGTATGGGCACGTGTAAAAAAAGAAAATAACCAAACACGAGTAGTGAATGAAGGATTACGATTCCACAGCAGTGTTACGTGCTGGAACTTGTGCAGTGCTAGACTATACAATACTTGGGCCACCATCGACACTTTGAACCTTTACCACGTTCTTTCAAGAATCTGGATCTTGCCCCGTCCAATCTTCACCTCTGTACCCCCACGAAGGGTGTTTCCCGATGTCTAAGATTGTCCAAAGATCATGACATCTCACAGGTGATGCAATCGTGGCCTATACAGTAACCGAAAAAGCCTCTGTAGGATGATATATTAACAAGCTTCTGATTCGTTGGTGCTGGAAAACATTGAACTGCGCAGCTAAATGATGCAGTTCAATAAATGATGTCTGGTCACCGGTCCGGCTAATTCGTCAAAAGCAGCCAGCTTTTACACTCTTATTTATTTATACTTTTTTAAAAAAAATAATAATTCGCTATGAGACAGTCTAAGAATAAAACGGAAACTTTTTCTCCTCTACTCTGGTTGCCAGTCTAAAGGAACAACCTGACGCGGTCGCCAGGTGGCAGCGCTGTCATTATTATGGCTGGCTGGCGCGTGCTGCGTCTTCCGTTCTTTATCCGGAACTACGCGTATAATTTGCAAACAAAGTGGTTTTTTTGTTGTTGTTGTTGTTGTTGTTGTTGTTGTTGTTGTTGTTGTTGAGCGACTTGAAATATTCTGACTGATGCTTCGAAGTGTTGTTTTAACCGTCGCAAAAGTAACAGCGAAAACCGACGTCACTGATGAGAAATGTGGTTTTTCTAAAAAAAGAAGTTCGAACGATGTTTACAGGATTTAGACAAATTCTCACCTGATGCTAATACGTCCTATTCTTACAATTCAACCAAGTGGAAGCTTAAGAAAAAGAAAAGCAAACTTGGGCTCAGTTCGTCTCTCGATAAAAACCCTGGAGTCTGTGACAGTATTTGAGATTTAAAAGTCAGCATCCCGTCCGTGTTTATTACAAATAACGGCTTTGGTATCATAGCATCGGCATCTTGAGTATATTTTCTGAATTCTCGGCAGGTAATAACTTGTTTTTGGTACACCGCTTTAAAAGATGTGGGTGCCTGTGTTTCTCTGGCGAATCAGCTCGTCCTAAGTATGCATATTATCTCGGAAGCGGAATATTTTCTATACCTTCGAAATTTCACGGTCTGGTGATGAGGTAGATACCGGGAAAGTTTGTGTAATAAGGGTTATATGGACACATATAGTCTCGTGATCTAGATGATGAGCTAGATGTAATAGGGGAGTTTGTGTAGTGCGGGTTATATGGACACATTTAGTCTCGTGATCTAGATAATGAGCTAGATGTAATAGGGGAGTTTGTGTAGTGCGGGTTATATGGACACATTTAGTCTCGTGATCTAGATGATTAGCTAGATGTAATAGGGTAGTTTGTGTAGTGCGGGTTATATGGACACATATAGTCTCGTGATTTAGATGAGCTAGATGTAATAGGGGAGTTTGTGTAGTGCGGGTTATATGGACACATATAGTGTTTTGATTTAGATGAGCTAGATATAAGTAAAATTCGTGTAATGTGTGTTATATGGACGCGTACAATCTCGTGATTTAGGCAGTTTATTTGGTTGCAGCCCCTTGGACATTAAAAAGCGGATTAGTGTTAAAAATTATATAAAACAAATTAATTTGAATTAAAAAAAAAAAACTATCCCGGAACAGGTAAATCATTTATAAAATAATAAAATGGAATTGTAAATGGGATGCGTGTTATATGTAAACAGATTCTTTATTTTGTGACTTTGATTTTTTAAATATGATAATAATCTTCGGAACTTTAAAACCTTTAAAAATACAAAAAAAAAAGAGCATTTAAATAAAAATCAAAGCAGTAAATTATTTAATAAATAATGGGATTTTATTTTTTCGAATGAAAAAAACGTAAGCTTGACTGTTTGTTTTTGTTATGATTCAATAATCGATTTTTCGTTAATTGATTTCAAGTTAGAACAAGATAAATGTCATTGCTTCCTCAGTAGCTTTGTTCTTCCATACATGGAGTCCAAGGAAACACCATAAAATGTTCCGCCCGTCCGTGCGTGTTTGGGTGAGGGTCTCATGCTTCAGCAGTTTCCGTACAATGGAAAATAAATAGATAATCAGCTTCTTGTAGTCCGGCGTAGATCCGTGGACCTCATCTGCCGGAGAAGAGGAAGATCTGATCTAGGAGTTTAATTGTGGCCTTTCCCCGAGAGTTTGAATGACCGCCAAAGAATTCCATCACAATATATCTTAAGCGTCACCTCTCTTATTCACCACATTTCTCACTCCTCGGAAAGTTTCTCGTGTTTGTTTTCCTGGCATATCCTATTTTTCGCTGCAGTGCCATATTTTCACGATATACAGGAGAGACCGGGACTAATTGTTACAGGAAGTAGGCTGTTGGTGTTAAAGCTTTAATTGAGCATATACTTTGACTTAAATATGGCGTTGATTATAGCTCATCTATATGCTCTATTAGGAATTACCGATATTGTAACCTACCTCTTTAATAACTAGCCCGGGGTCTCCTCTCTGTTCTGTATTTACAAGGGCAGGATCTGTTCTTCTATCCTCTGGCACTATGCAAAGCATAAATACATTTATCTTCGCCTCACTCTAAATGTTATCCTGTTATCGGGAATTAACCAAAATAACGGAAAAAAAGCCAGCAGTTGTTTATATTTAATCACTTTTATTATCCAGTATACGAAGAACCTTGTAATGTACAGATTTTAGGGAAATACGCTACCACACTAGATCCTCATCAGTTTACGCGATAAGAAAATGGACATTCTTAATACAGTATGCGACACAGAGTTAAAACAGTCTTTTAGTCGGCAGACGGCGGTTTCCATCGGAATGAAAAGTAGCACAAATGAATATATACAGATAATAACCACTCTCTCTCTATATATATATATATTCATCAACGCAAACACTTATCAGTTTCACACGTCAGTGGCTCTGTTTCTGTAGACTAGTAAATACGAGGGCTAGGAGTCCACGTGGAGCCGGTCTGTTACAACGGTGTCAAAAACTTATCTCCCCCTTCACAGGTGGATTTTTCTTGCCTAATTTAAACAGGCAGGGGAGAGAATTGAGTATAGGAGTACCATAACCCGTCTAACAGCAGCGTTGGACAGGTAGTCGGTTATTTTTCAACGTAATCGATATCGTGCCGAAACAATACCCAACAATAGCCCGTGGAAGACCTGTATGCACGTCTGCGTCAATATTTATCTATGGCAGAGAAGGTTGGAGAAAACGGAAACTTTTGGAGTTTAGATTCGGGTAGAAAACGGAGCACGGACCGACTCAGTTTCAGAGGGAGGGCGGGGGGGAGAGACTGACTGGCTAAACGAGCTATAAAGACTAGGGGGCTGGCGTTCACATGAAACCCGGCCGGTTAGCCGGATACCGGTGTGGCGATGCTACTCCAGCCGGGTTTCAGCTGAACGCTCTTAGCACAACAGAGGCGGCGGGGTTAGTCGGGGAATTTGTAGACTCTCTTGCTCTTTGGTCCGTACACAGGTAGGCGAATAAAGGGGTTCTCGTGGGACCCTCCGCAGCGACCTACCACTTTGTAGCTGTTGCTCCTGCTGCTGCCGTAAACCGTAACGCAACCAGCCGGACGGAAGGGCGGCTACCCGGTGATGATAGGTATTTTAGTCAGTTGGGTGGTAACCCGATATCGTAGATCCGGCCGGTCAGAACAGCTACGTGCATTCAACCTGGTCTAAAGCGGGCCCCAGACACGTCGTCGGCACCGGCAGTTCGCCTGACTATTTATTTATTTTACTTAAAAAATCCTTATAAATATTTTACTCGTCAGCCACCAGCTTCTTTCTCTCTCTCTCTCTCCTCTCTCTCCATCTCTCTCTCTCCACTCTCTCTCTCCAGCTTCTCTCACTCCCACTCTCCATCTCTCTCTTTCTCCAGCTTCTCTCTCACTCTCACCATCTCTCTCTCTCTCTCCAGCTTCTCTCACTCCCACTCTCCATCTCTCTCTCTCACCAGCTTCTCTCTCTCTCTCTCTCTCTGCCCCCCCCCCCCGGATCTTGGGCCGTTTCTCTTTGGTTAATGAGCGAGTAGTCGTGTTCGGAGCTGATACGACTCCGCCCCAGTAACAGCCATGTTCACAGGCAAAGTCTCCCCCCCCCCAACCCCTGCTCACTGGCGAATAACGCCATCAAAGATCACAGACAGATCGTGGACGGAGGGGTGACTTTGAGCACAGAAATCCGAGTAAAGGGTCCACACACACACACACACACACACCTAGCGCGCGCGCACATCTCTACGAGAAGCGGAAATGGGACCCGCTCGTTACCATGGTAGCGCCGCATGGCACCACGCGACCTCATCAAACGAGCAGTTGCAGACGACGGTGGGGGAGGGGACAAAGAAGGCCAGACGGACGACAATAGGCTTTCTTTCTGGTCCACAACGGAAGTCGCGAGGAGATGGCCGCGCGCCACCACAGCCCAACTCTCGCTACCGCCCACGTGAGGCGAAGCGGCGAGACTCGCGTTACGTCACGAGCCAACACTGGTGACGGCGGCGCAGTCCCAACCCCCCCCCCCCACCACCACCAACGATTAATCAACATATAAATAGTTTTAAATATCCTTGAGGTAGTTCAAAAGTCGGTTAGATGTATTTTATTTCCGATTGGCGAATGAATACATTATGTTAATTACAGAAGCACGCGGGATGTGGGTGGAGTTTGAGAAATAGTGCCCGTCTGTAGAGCGGCTTGCTTGTTTGAAATCAGGGGGTCTCGTCCGTCCGCCTCTACACGAAGATAGGGGCCTGTGGCTGGGAATTCTGCCTATGTGGAAATCTTCTAATCTTTCTGCTCTAACCTTCGTTTCCTGTGTTAATTTTCAGATGTCGCCAAATAGGCGGGGGCTAGATCGCCGACTTTGAAAGTGGAAGTTAATGATATAATCATTATAAAAGGAACAGATTTTCTCTACCAAAGCAAAGTTTTCTGTGAGACCGTGAAGACAAAAATGACGCAATATCATAGGACTTTAAAATTACGAATAACTTTATAGCATTGTCTAAGACTCGTTATTATTATTATTATTATTATTATTATTATTATATTATTATTATTATTATTATTATTATTATTATTATTATCATCATCATTATTATTAGTATTATTATTATGTTAGAGAGAGAGGGGGGGAAATGGGGGGAGAGAGAGAGAATAAGAAAGATGGAGAGATGGAGACACAGAGAGAGGGATGACATCAGTACAGAGGGGGAGAGAGAGAGAGAATAAGAAAGATGGAGAGATGGAGACACAGAGAGGTGGAGAGAGAGAGAATAAGAAAGATGGAGAGATGGAGACACAGAGAGGTGGAGAGAGAGAGAGGGGGGAGGGAGAGAGAGGAGGGAGGGAGGGAGAGAGAGAGAGAGAGATGGAGACACAGAGAGGTGGAGAGAGAGAGAGAGAAGAGAGAGAGAGAGAGAGAGAGAGAGAGGGAGGGAGGGAGAGAGAGAGGAGAGAGAGAGAGAGAGGGAGGGAGGGAGAGATAGAGAGAGAGAGAGAGAGAGAGGAGAGAGAGGAGAGAGAGAGAGCGAGAGAGAGAGAGAGAGAGAGAGGGGAGAGACCATAAAACCTTATTTTTTTGGATCCTTCCCATCCCATATGTCTGATTCACGGTCGGCTGAACACATCCGCCCTTCATTTCCCTGATTGCGTTCAAAATCAGAATTCGAATCAACAGAAAAAAAGAAACGACACCGTTTATGCTGGACTTAAGAATACAGAGATAAAATATTTATATATGATAAAAAATAATAAGGACATAAAAAAGTCTAACGTTACTACTCGCACGCCGGGTAAAGAGTACAAACCCCCTTCCCCCTCCCGCGCTGGTGCGATGTCTATGTCATTAATCACGTGAACAATCTTGAACCGTGACGGGACTGGAAAAAACAGACTTATTTAGAAGCAAATACAGTGTCACGAGCGTCTCATCACGGCAAAACACGGGCATAACATTTTCAGAACATCGATCACTAGGAATTTTTTTTTACGTCTGTGATTTTGGTCCATTTGTCATCCATCCTGATGTATTATTTACTGACGGAACAGCTAGATGTTGTTGTTGTTTCTGTCCTTCAATTCTCGGCAAAAACTGTAACGAGCAAGAAGAACTCCTTCCGATAGCCGGATGTACTTCCAGACTGATTCGAATACAACTTTTAGTATTTAGTCTGAACCCGTCTGTTTATTTCGTACGGGGTTGTTTTGAAACCCAACACGGGAGGCATTCCTGCGCGTCCCGACGATATTGCTAATTTCATTTAAAGTCCTAACCGCTCGAAAGCGAGGCAGGGAGGGCAGGCGGGCAGTAAAGTATGATCTCTCCCCCGAGAGTTTTCTATTTATTATGATGCATACCATGCTGTATCTTATGCCGTACTAATTTTTTTTTTTTTTTAAATGTACCTGGCTGCTGTGAGAAAGTACGTTATCCCTGAACATCACGAGCCACGACACAAAATGGACAGACCGTTGTGAGTTTTCAACCAAAAAGAGCAAGTCAACAAACTACCAACTATTACCAACCGTCGGTTTTGAACCTGTAGTTGGTATATATAGCACATCGATGTCAATTTCATTAGGACAAGACAAGATTACCGTGTCTTTATGGATGTATTCTTTCGTAAATAATTTCAAGAAATCCCAACGACAGGATTTTTAAAAGCTACAATGAATATTTACCATTGTCGTTAAATAAAACCTGAAGAGTAAGTTTGCCGGACTAGATGGATTACACATCTATTTTAATTATTATATAGAAGAAAATAAAAGATAATTGGAACTAGTTGGTTTTAAAGCAAAGGCCTGAACAAAAATCTTAGATTAAATTTAATGGTTAAAATAGTACCCAGGTATACCATTTAGATAATTTTACACCTGATTTTTTAAATTAATTTAAAGCTAACTAAATAAACTTGACAAAGCATTTTTAAAATTATTATTACGGCAATGCCAAAATAAAATAGATTTTAAAAATCTAATGAAAAACTGATAAAAAACACTTATATATATATGTTACGAGAAATATAAGTTTAAAAAATCTTTGCTTCAAATTAATTAGATTTTTTGTAATGTAAATAAAAATGTAACTCCACTACGTATTAAGTTCCGTTCATTTTACAGGAGGAAATACACACCAACAATAAAAGAGAAGAATCACTGACCTTGGTATTCGGAGTACACTGGCAGACAAAAATGAGAGGAGAGGGTGTACAGTACAAATTTTCCAGCACAGCATATATATGTACAAATACAGACTATGTGCACAATTTTTAAAATCTGAGTAAATTGTCAAGCGCGAACCTTTGTTAAAAAAATGCTCGATTTCTTATTCCTTTGTAAAGTGTGCTAAATTTCCCCCTAAAACTAAGATAAGAAAATACAAAATGGTTATCAGTAGATATCATACATGGAAGAATAACTCCGTAACAGAATGACTGACTATTTTCACAAAATCTACCCGGATTTACTTACCGAGGATAATTAAAAATCCAGGTTTAAAGTACAAACTCCTCCCACCTGAAGACCCTTAATTTGTACCATTAATATATATATATATATATTTCTTTACGTAAAAGATGTGCACTGCTACTTAAAGTATATTATTACCGACTTTAGTCCTGCTTTAGATATAAAATAAGAGTTTTTTCTTTAAATAATGATATTTCTTTAATACTGTAAAATTTCCAGATTCAAGTTCTTCTGTTTCTTTTTTTAAATGTCTCCCACATCCCTTTATCAAATGTAGTCGCTCCTTTCAATACTGCGTATCTGTGAAGTGTAGAGCAAGCATCCTTAAGATTTCTGAAGCCAGTAACATCAACAATACAAAATTTGAACACACAAAGCCCATCTCTATTCTTGTCATACGTTCTGCCATTTTAACCAGTAAACACGCCTAATGACGTCATACAACAGATATAAAGAGAACTGGATTTTTTAAAAAAAAAAAACATGAAAATGTAAAATGTATACAGCACTGTTAGTTACGAGAATTACTGTGTGCATGTATATATATATATATATACATACACAAGGGTGGGTGATAATCTCTACGTTGTTTTAACCCGGCGTATGGAGACCGGAACTCATCTTAAATATTTACTGCTGAACGTCCTACGAATGACGTCAACAATACAGGCAAAGAAGAAAAGCAGATTGAGAAAACAATAAGTTATCACCCGTTACGACAACACTAAACTTAGAATAAATAAGCTAAGTACAATTAGGAACACCTGTTTGCGCCTCTTCGTGCATAAACGTCGACTAGTGGGTAAGTAGAGAGCTACAGCAGTACCGTTCACAAAAATGGCCGCTTGAAGTTCTGGCCGGCCGAGCACGTGATGTCTAAGCGTTCTAGATCCCATGACCAGCGGCGACGAACACGTGACTTGTGGTTTTTGCTTCCAGCATATCGAGGAACAGACGACGTTTCGCGTGGTGTCCAGACGCGAAAGTACATCCTCTGTAAAAATTATGCTGCCTTGGTTTACAAATTTTTTTTTTCTCTCTTTAATGACAGTTTGCTTTTTATAAATTATTGTTCATTTAGGAAGAAAAAAAACGAAAGACCTTTAAACATCCTCAGACTGGTCCTGACAGCCAACGAAATCTGAAAGAAACAAGCAGGAACCTTGAGTGACTGTTATAGCACACGAGTTATATCCCTCTTAACTTATCCTTTCAGTTTCCCCCGACCGGGCTTAGCACTTAAAAATTCTGGTGGACTTATAATGATATAAAGATTAAAGACAAATAAATGTACATTTAGTTTAAATCCTTACGATTATATAAACACTATTTTAAAAAAAAAAGGAGCTGTTGCTCAGTCGTATGAGTTTCACGTGTGAATACGCGACATTTTTTTAGTTTTTGAATGTAGATCACTTCAAACACTTTCCAAGAATAAAGAAAAATGAACTGGGTGGTAAGGTAAGAAGCCATTTTGGATTCTTTCAAGCTTCTTCTGATAAAGAACTATTTAGCAGTGCGGTTTTCGAACTGGCCCGTATCGCTCGCATTAATAAATACAAGCTAGTAATTCTCGAAGCTTATTAAAAATTTTCAACCTCCCCAAATCTACTGTAGATGAAAAAAAAAATCTTCCTTTTCAATTTAATATAAAATAACTATTTTTAGTTATTTACCTGTTTGTAGTTTATAAAATTTAGTGTTCGGGAGGGATGTGGGGCATTTCCACAGATATAACTTCTAGAACAGGAGAGGTTTTGTTTCTCTGTACGTCGCTGTTATTGTTTTCTTGAGAGGACAGAAGCATAAACGGCGTTTTGCCCATAGATTCTTCTTCACTGTCATCTTTGGATGATCTCGGGACGCATATAATGGTTTTATCTGAAAATGACACCAGACACAAATAAGGAAAATGTTGCTTATTGTTCATTGCTGTTGACATTTGGGTTTTTTTTCTTCTGATGTAATGAGGCCTGGACTAGTCGCTAAAGTACCTGTAATTCCTAATTAAATGCATCGATGAAGCTATAATTGACGGCATGTGTTTTGACCTTTGACGCCGATTATAGTCTCATTTATATATCATATGACGATTATAGCCGCATCTACACATAAACATATGACTACAATTATAGCTTTATCTATGTCATCACCTGACGTCGATTATAGCCTCATCTATGCGTAAACATACGACGTCGATTGTAGCCTCTTCTATATGTCATCACATGACGACTATTATAGCCTCATCTATATGTAAAGATGACATCGATTGTAGCCTCTTCTATATGTCATCACATGACGACTATTATAGCCTCATCTATATGTAAAGATGACATCGATTGTAGCCTCTTATATATGTCATCACATGACGACTATTATAGCTTCATCTGTACGTAAACATACGACGTCGATTGTAGCCTCTTCTACATGTCTTCACACGACGACCATTATAGCCTCATCTATATGTAAAGATGACATCGATTGTAGCCTCTTCTACATGTCTTCACATGACGACCATTACAGCCTCATCTATATGTAAAGATGACATCGATTGTAGCCTCTTCTATATGTCATCACATGACGACTATTATAGCCTCATCTATATGTAAAGATGACATCGATTGTAGCCTCTTCTATATGTCATCACATGACGACCATTATAGCCTCATCTACACGTAAACATTATGACGTCGATTACAGCTTCATCAATATGTTTAATTAGGAATTACTGTTACTGTAACAATAATCTTTGGATGATTTTCGGGTATGGGGGGGGGGAAACAAGTATTTGTTTACGCATAATTGTTGAAGTTTACCATTTAACTAGAAAAACCTTTAAAAAACGAAAGAGGAAATTGTTTAATGCTTATCGATAATAGTTTGGAGAAAAACACTTTAAAGATGCTTCGTTTTATCCAAGCCATAATGTTTGAATAATCGTAATTAAAACAAAGAAACAAGTATCTCTTACTTTTGCTGGAGCAGTTCGGAGCCGAGATAATGCTATGGGCATTCAGTATCTCTTCGGCTTCATTTTTCACCTGGATCTCTAAACCAAAGTTCTTCTTTGTATGTATCCACTCGTTGACTACATTCGTCAAATTAAACGTGAGCCACGTACTCCTGTGGCGGGGAATCATGCGCACTGCCGTCAGGCGGCGTTTTACTGCAAGAAAGAAAAGGTAACTCAGTAACAAAAAAATACAAAAGTAAATATAAAGAAGGTAGGCCAAGAAAATCCCTCCGATTAGGGGAGCCGTTGCTTTAGTAACAGAATCTCGCCAACGAGTGACTGCAGCTGCACCAGAAACGTTCTTTCGCGCATCTTCTGATAAGGTGGCCGACTTCACTTACTTTTCTTCCCTCTGCGCAATGGCTTCTTAAAGGTGTAAATCCCCACGACCAGCTGAGAGCCGGACGGCTCGCATGAACAATCGTCTGAAATAGGGAGAAAAAAAATAAAATAAAATAAAATAAAGGGGGCGTTCATATGACGCTGTGCGAACGTCTGTCCGCTTTAATGGCCATTCAAAGATAAATTACACACACAGAATAGTTCAGGATATATTTTCGGGCTCGAAAATCCGGTAACGGATACTTTAGCAGTCACCAAAACGTAGAGTTAAGCTTCTCAAGTTTGCGTCATCGTCATGCCGTGAAATAGGGAGGACAGATGTTCAGCTGACCGCGAAGCTGCCCCCTTTCGGGTCTCTCGAGAACTGCTCCCGTTATCAGTCACTACGACCAAATGAGACATCCTTGTTTGTTTATAAAGTAAATTCTTCTCCCGAGCCGGAAAACCCCAGCTATTTAATGGAAACACCTTAGTGAACCTTTACTTGCAAACAGCAGACGTCGGCGAACCGGAAGTTGTAGCTATTAACCCTCTCATGTTCCAAAGAAAACATTTAGAATTTTCTATGGAAAGTTTTTTTTTTTTTTTTTTAAATGTTTATAACACTCGGCTTAGGTCGAACCAGGCGATTGACCACGCAATAATGGTGTCTCCCTCACCCCTTCTCGGTCACACACACAATAGAAAATTGAAACGAGAAACAAAACTGTCATGGACCTTTTACTGACCTTTGGTAGCCGTCATGTGAAATTGTAACTTCGCCGATATGAGTCGAACAGAAATATTTCTGGGGAAATCGACATCGAAATACAACCTCAGATTGTTAGACTCCGGGTTTGACCAGGTCCCGTCAGTTTTGCTCGGCTGTGAACCTAGACAAACGATAAGGATAACAGCAGAAAATACACACGGGAAACATACGCGGGAGACAAGGGAACCCCTAACCGCAAACGTCACCGTTTCCTTTTAAACGCCCCCCACCCACCCGACCCGATCGCGACGATCGTCGTTCTTAATGTATCTGAGATCGATACCCTGTTCGCCGTCGCTCCAGCTGGCGAACGATAGGCAGCTTTTAATAAGTAAGGTACAGATGCGGTGCTGACGCAGGCTGTTGGTTGTTGTGCCCCCCGCCCCTACCACCCGGTCTTCAGCTGATTGTCGGTGGCGAGTTGGAAAACGAGTAGGACGGGGGAGGGGCCTCACGGTTGGACCCCGAACGCGGCCTGGTTCCATGGGAAATCGCACAACGACCGCCAACCGCCATAATTAGCGGACACGCTGCGTCCCCAAGATCAGTTTACCTGCTGACAATGATTTATATCGTTATTGCAACTATTAATCTCTTTCGGTTTTGTCAGTATAAAAAAAAAAGAACTAACTCCTCTAAAGCTCGCTCGGGTGTTTCAATTGCCACTTTACTGCGACGATTTCAGAGACATGTCTTCATAGAAGAACTATCCTCTTCGGGAACACTTTTTCTACACAATACGAGTTGTTTAATACAAAAAAAAAATTTCTTTGAAATCCTTCCCATGCTAGCTAGGGTGCACTACTTCTTATCTGCTGGTCTTCAGCTTTTCCCGAAAAGTCCATCTCCTCTCAGACGCCTAACGAAGCAGCGTGATAAAAGAATACCCAGACTATTCCAGAATTAATAAAAGACGTGTGTGTGTGTGGTATTTTAGAGTTTGAGTCACTGACAAACAGAAATATGTTTTAGAACGAAAGAATTTGCTTTAAACAGATGACTGTTATTTTTACGAGCCGAGATAATCTAGACAGCGCCCTCTGCTGACCTGTGCACTTACTACCTGTGACTCTGGAAACACGTGATGGAAGTTGAGCAAGACTTACATGGCATGTGGTAGCACTGGAGCCGCTCCTGCCGGCTCGCCCACGGTTTAAAGTCGAACTCATTTACGGTAAACTGGGTGTTCGGCTTGTGCGTGAACCCTAAACCCTCAATTATCCTCTGCTGGATGATTCTCAGCTTCCACTTGCGGATTCTGAAGAGAAAAGATGAATTAACGATGTCACAAGTAATCACAGAGTCGTTTCGCTTTGCTTTTGCGGTTCGGGATTTTAACGCACCCTATAGACATTACACAAACAGGTCAAATGTGCAAAAGTCCGGAATGGTTTTAAAATATAAAAGGAAACTGATACTTATGCCTGTTGAGACGTGACTTGTCGTCTCGTAGTTATTAATATGAGCAGCAGCAGTAAGTTAATAAACAGGATCCTTAACCATGACTTCGGAAAATGTATTTACTTATTTACTGGCAACAGCGCTTTGGCTCCCCCCCTAAATAGTACGTAACTGCGGATAATTCTAAAATCAGTCACGTGATACCGATCATTGTTTTAGTAACTATTTGTATACCTCGCGGTTAAAGGTATCAAAAATAAACTCCATGCCTCGTTATTGAGCGATTCATTTCGTGTTTCCAGTATCATAATGATTGTTGGAGTACGAACTCTTCCGGGTGCGAAGTATTTGAGAGAGAGAGAGAGAGAGAGAGAGAGAGAGAGAGAGAGAGAGAGAGAATCAGGGGAGACAACTACGATATCAATGCTGCAAACCGTTTCCCTTTCGATGTATGGTAACAGTCGCAGTATAAAAGACAACCACGTGACGAGACGTTCGGCTTGTGGAATTGCGCCGACTGATAAAGGGAAAAGGAAAGGGCCGGGGTGTGGAGCGGAAGTGTTGTCCGTTAGCGGGCCGGTGAGCTTCAGATCATTGCTGCTTGTTGAGGAGAAAGACAGTCTGAGTTGCAGTCGCGACTGGGAGACAGAATTGGCTTCCATCCAAGAAATGAACCCCAGAAGCAAATAAAAAAAAAGAGAACCAAAAAGAAAAAGAAAAAATAATTTAAAACGTTTCTTCTACTTTCAGTATATTTTAAACCTCTTCTCTCAGAAATTAGACAAATGTTTCTTTTGTCCCCCCCTAAATTTAGAGTCAAAAGATAGTGGGCGGTGTGAACAGCTTGAAGTTATGGAGCTAATTATCTTTATCTTTATATTAACAAACGAACTTTGTTGAAATGCCCGCCTAAGATGTAGACTAACCTATAATAATAATATAATAATAATAATAATAATAATAATAATAATAATAATAATAATAATTCATTTTTTTTTTTTTTATTTTTTAAACATTTTTAAATGATGCTAATGTGATCATGGATTTAAGAGTTGAAGAAAAATTATTTAATGAGTTGTTTTTTTGGAATATCTTCTGATGTTCAAATAAAGATTTTAAATTCGCTCGATTAAGATAAAACTTAACACCGTTTGTTTGTTGTTTTGTGCTATTTTTTTTTTTTTTTTTATTCATTACAGTTTCGGTGAATATCTACTGTCATCCCAATAATAAAACTTCTGACACATTTTACTAAGCAAGAGAGGACCTTTAATCGATCTGCCGCACTTTTCTAAAACAACTTAGATAACAACTTTATGGCGAGAAGAGACGTAACCCCGTTCGCCTTACTTGCTTTCTAGCTAAGCACACGCACATTTTAATCGGATCGCTATATAAAGGGGGCACCCTGAGATTATCTCCCATCCGGCCACCGGGCGCAAAAGAGAAGGCCAGCGAGTGCTTTAAAAGCACCACATTTCCTCACGCCGAGGTTTCTCCGACCTCTGGCGCCGCCGTTTTTCATGTTTTCCTCCTTTTTTTCTTCTTCAAAACTCCGATTAGTGGTGATAAAGCTGATCACATGACTCACGCAACGTAAATCTCCGATGTCGGAGTATTTTTCTGGCGGTCACGCCTTGTGAATAACGACATCAATTTAGCACGCACGCACGCTCTCTCTCTCTCGATCAAGATCGAGATCTATCTCTCTCTAGGAGGGCCATAATCTCTCTCTCTCTCTCTCTCTCTCTCTCTCTCTCTCTCTCTCTCTCTCTGTAGTGACATCATCTCTCTCTCTCCCCCTCTCTCTCTCCTCTCTCTCGCCTCCCCTTCTTCTATGGCGCGCTCTCTCTCTCTCTCTTCTCTCTCTTCTCTCTCTCTCGCTGACATCATTCTCCTCTCTCTCTCTCTCTCTCTCTCTTCTCTCTCTCTCTCTCTCTCTCTCTCTCTCTCTTCTCTCTCTCCACACACACACACACACAGGCTAACACTTTGATCGATTACCCATTTTCGTTTATTGAGGTGATATTGTTCTTTTGCCTGATGGCGTGGGGTTGGGGAGACAGAGACTTTATGCGTCATTATGCATATCTAGGCAGCGTGCATTTTGTCTTCAATTGGCACCTTATCGCTGGTAGCGTACAGAAAAGGGAGAGACAACCAAAACAACAGAGCCCCTGATTCGCTTTACCTAATCCAATCTATTGAATACTGCCACCCTTATATAGCGTTCCGCACTTACGTCAAAGCCAATAACGATTCTTCTGAGCGTTGAAATGATTATGCCAGGTGGGAATACAATTGTAGTAAAATTTAGAATGATTACGTTACGTGTTAATTGTTTACAACTGCATTGTTAAGCTCGCCAATTTTATTAGTTAACTTATCCTTAGATAAGACTGGGTGTAGAATAGGTGCACTTGCATAGAATGGCGATATTAGGAAGACTAGGAATGGAAGAGCCAGAAAGATTGCCAACATTACAGAAGAATTACTGCAGGCGGATTAAGAGACAGCAGCTGTAGGTGAGGATGATGCTGAAGATACCAGCGGTCACATAGGTGAAGAGAGCGAGGCCTGAAGAAATCGGGAGAGCGGACTCGAGGTAGTGATGCCAGAGAAAGAAAACCTGTTGGCGTGGAAACTGAAGAAGAAGAAAAAAAAGAACGAAGAACCCTGCTGCTGACCGATTCCAGGAAAAATGTACAAAATTTTATGAAGGCCTCCCGCGACGGCTGTACGAGGAGGGTAGAGAAGTGGTTATCGGGTTAAAATCAGGATCAAAGCGAGGTGGGCTATGCGACGAATATAGGATGGACGTTGACGGACTTACTTGCTCGAAGATTTAGAACAGGCAGACGAGGCAGCCTCGATTATCCGGAACAGCGTGGCGAAGACCAGTGCTAAGGCTCATCGAAATCCAAGGAAACGTGAAGCTTAATGGATGGTTGGCCAATCTTAACGAGACGCGCAAGAAGACATAAAGGCTATTCGCTACTAATAGGTTTTAATTTGCAATTTTTAAACCTTTTTTTGTTTTTTTTTGTTGCTATTAATTTATTATATGGATCACACGTTTTTTTCTAAACTTTATTAAATCAAATCCCGGTCCTGTTATCGTACCATTAGCTCTGGAATAGGTACTTTCCGAAAATGTGCGTATCTTCCCTTTGAGGCGTTTGCCGTCGAGAACAACCACTGCCAAATCCCGTCGCCTCGCACCTGCCCTCAGCAACTAGTGCTGACCGCCACGAATAGGAGCACAGCTCTGCACGGCCAGAAACGGACGCCGATTGTCGTTAAGCGGGCAAGTTAAGTTTCAACGAAGCCGGCTTTGAAACCAGGCAGCGGAGTCTTGGGGACCCCTCCCCCAACCCACCTCGGCACGATTGTTGAAACGATTGACCACCCTGACGCCAAACCGCGAGCACGTTCGAGAAACGTCGGTTTTATGGTAAAAAGTGCGATTTCCTCCCCCCCTTTTTTTTTTCCTATCTATTATTGTAAGACCCAAATTTCTTCAGCCTGGCGCCGTCGCGAGTGTCTTACGTCGGTTCCAGCAGGGGTCGCGGCGGTTCTGACATCTGGTTCGTCGTTGCAGTTATGTGAAACTTCGTTACTGTTACTAGTGCGAGGAGAGGAAGCCCACCCGCCGAATTCCTCTCAAGCCAAACGACGGAGTATCTTACGCCAACGTGAGAAAAACAAGGTGGGCACCAAAGAATAAGCCAAAGGGGATGCACAGGTGTCGATATATCCCGGTCTCTTACGGAACACAAGATGGCTCTAATGGGATGGTCAAGTTTTAGAATGGAAAGAAATTTAAAGATCGTTAGCGAAGGCTTGGGTATCCGCATCTTCTACACGGACCCTGCGGGGTTTTTCTTTTCGAGGTCCAAGGACATCTGTCAGTTGCGAACCAGAAGAGAGAGAGAGAGAGAGAAAGAGTGTGTGTGGGTTGGGGGGGATATTAGTCTAGGTGCAAGCCAGTGGAAAGTCACTTGCAAAATCTGCATTAGATGTACTGAGGAAAACCAAATAAAATCCTTTTCATTTTTTTTCTAGATTTGAGAGGAGAGCCGAGTGCTTGGCGGGAACCACGAGTGTCCCACCCGCTGAAGATGAGCGGGAAGTACGACAAACTAAGGCAGAACGCCCCGACCAGGATTCGAACTCAGTTCTAGCAGTACACCAGTATATCGCTCAGATCCGACTCTCGGAATGGAAATTAGCGCACATCCTTTGTTCTACTTGCGTAAGAGCAGATAACTTAACGATACCCCCTCGTCTATAGATGGCGCTTCTCCCCCAGGACTAGATTTTTGTAAACGCTGGGATAATCGCGTGCGTCGCGCGTTTTTTGCGAAGAGTGGCGAGTTCTACAGAACGGAAGCAGCTGCTCGAGAAAAGGAGCAGAGAAGCAGACCTGGTGGAAAAGTCTTGAGGTTGAGGGGAAATCCTCGAGAATGGATAAGGCCACAGAAAGTCTCCCCTATTGTTTTTCAGTATTTAAGATATATATATATAGATAAAGAGAGCAAAGCGGAAAAATAAGACAAAAACAAAGAGATACAGAGAGAGATGAAGAGAGAAGAGAGAGAGAGAGAGAAGAGAGAGAGGATAGAGAGAGAGAGAGAGATAGAGAGAGAGAGAGAGATATAGGGAGATGGGAGAGAGAGAGAGAGAGAGAGGAGAGAGGAGAGGAGAGAGAGAGAGAGAGAGAGAGAGAGAGAGAGAGAGAGAGAGGGTGATGGAGAGAGAGCGATGGAGATGGAGAGAGATATAGAGAGAGAGAGATGAAGAAATGGGGATAGAGAGAGAGAGACGATGAGAGAGATGAGAGAGAGAGAGAGATGGTAGAGAGATGGAAGGAGAGAGAGAGGAGAGAGAGAGAGAGAGAGAGATTGGCTCGCGATAGAGAGAGAGATGCTCGCTTCGATGAGAGAGAGAGAGCGAGAGAGGCGAGATCGAGAGAGAGAGAGATGATAGGAGAGAGAGAGAGACTGCTCGAGCTCGCTGCGAGAGATCGAGAGAGAGAGCTCGAGCTACGAGAAGGGAGAGAGAGAGAGAGAGAGAGAGAGAGAGAGACTCTGGACGAGAGTAGAGCGAGATGAGATAGAGGGCGTCGCTCGAGAGAGAGCTAGGGAAAGCTAGAGAGAGACGCCGAGAGAGAGGAGAGAGACTCTCGAGAGAGCCTTCTGATCTAGAGCTGGTCGAGAGAGATGGTTCGAGAGATTATAGAGAGAGCTAGCGAGAGAGGTCTGGAGAGAGCTCTGTGAGAGATCAACTGGCGAGCGCTTTAGAGGATAGAGCGCTCGCTCGAGCGAGACTCTCCTATCTCGCGAGTCAGAGAGAGCGAGAGAGAGATACATCCGTGACACGCGACCCTTAGAATCGGCAAAGAGTGAGAGTGAAACCTTACCTCATCATCTTCTCCTTGTGCCGTTCCTTTTTCTGCTGGGATGCCGTAGTCGTGGTGACGGCGCTGGCATTCGCGAAAGGCGTGGACTTCTCGCTGAGGGTAAAAGCTCGCGTCTTCACCGCCTGCGTCTGCTCATCGGTGCGCGAAGCGTTCTGGGTGGACGCCGTCGTGGTGTCGGGCCAGGGCGGCGACCGTGCGCGGAGCCCGCTCAGGCACAGCAGCGCGGCGAATACGGACAGGGAGAGCCTGCTTGTTGCTCCCATCTCGGTGGTGGGTTCGGTTAAATAAAAAAAAAAAAAAAAAAAGACAAGACGACGTCGGCGCCGGTCGGTCGGTCGGTCGGTCCTTCCCCCCGCTCTCGGTGAAGTCTCCTCTCGAGCCACAAACGGAGATGTGTATGGTGGAAATGTCTCTCCAAGCCGCTTAAAAACACTCGGTCTCTCCCCTTTGTGCTCGTGTGTGTGCGTGTGTGTGTGCGTGTGTGTGTGTGTGTGTCCCTCCCTCTCTGTCTGTCTGTCTGTCTGTCTGTCTGTCCTTTCTTTTCTCTCTTTGACAATTTTCGGCGGGAGATGGAACGAAGGAGAGCTTTTAATTATCCCTCATGAAATCAGACACTCGTGCGACCGATAAACGCCACCACGCCACTAATTGTCGCTTCAGTACCGCCCCTCGGCCAATCGTTCACCGAGCGCGGCGTTCGGGCAAATTCCCCTCGCCCATAAGGTTCTGGAAGTACCAGCGGTGGGTGGAACCGTCAACGAATACGAGACACAGCCGCAGCATCCACTGATTGGCGCGGGGGGGGGGGGGGGAGAGAAGAAAAAAAGAGAAGGTATTCATGAATCAACACCCCGATATAAGGAAGCAGACAGGGTTACCCCCCCTCACACACACTTGACTCTGTGCGCGCCGCCTGGAGTTGACTGAGTGTATATTCAGCCGCTCCAGTCGTATTTTGATAGCTGATTGGAAAATAGTCGTTATAAGTTGAGAGGCTGATACCTACCGCCCCCCCCGACGCAAATGTTTTCCTTTTTAAGGGAAAACAAGCGAAAGGTCGGGGCCCCACGGTGTCTGCCCTCGTCTAAAAGATGTCACTTTTTAATAGAGTTGTTTATGTTGTTTTTTTTTCTTCTTCCTTTTTCTCCCCGTTACTAAAATTAAAAAATGGCACACCTACGCAAGAGTTACGCGTTTTCATGTGGGAATTTGTCTTCTCTAAAGTATCCCCCCCCAACACCCGGATGTTGATCAGAAACTTTCGCTTTAGGGTCTGATTTTAAACAGATCGAACCAATGTTTGGTCAGGGTTAATGGTGTATCTACGAACAAGTTATGTTTAAACACTTAATGAGCCGTCGGTGTAGTACTTGACTTGGATTTCTCAAAACCTTTCCAGTTAAGCTCTCTTCTTTTTAGATAAAGGCACCCTCGGTATATAAAACAAAAACAATTAGTGGTACAGATGCTAATATTAAAACAATAACTAGCGTTTCCTTCGCCGTCTTGCGGCGCAGTGAAATATCGCTAACCCTATCTCGACCAAGTTGGGTTTCGAACAAGAAATTAGGTAAGAAACCTTTTTACTCATTAACTAACATCTAAACATACACATTTTCTAAAATCTACCTTATTAACAGCAAGTCAAGGAACTTAATCTAACCTCCAGACCCTGAAAGTCCTTACGTTCTTCAGGATGTCCCTCCACACTATCAGGCTGCAACTGGCGAATCTGTAATTTCAAAACTCAGTATATCGGCCGCCCTGCAACAATCTTAATTTTATATATTTTTTTTCTAAGACGAATCCCTTGGTAAGTCTGCATTCGTAATTTTTTCTTAAATTGTGTAACGCAACTATACATGGCATATGAAGTTCTTTTCTTACTCTTTTAGCTTCGGTAGGGATATTTAATAATTGAAACTGTTATTTAAGTTAATGGGCGGTGCGCGGTGGTATACGGTTGGACTGCTAAGGTTGATGGCTTCCACATATTTCCTTTTGTAGCTCTCTTCTATGAGTTGTTCTAAACTTCGAGATCAGCACTGAGGTCAAAAAATCAAGGAATTAAATTTAGGAAAGGAAATATATTGCTAAGTATTTATCTGTCTATTATTATTCACATATGTACAACATTGGAAATAATTATAGAAACAGAAGAAAAACTGGGTATAAAATGTAAATTATACATGATAGAATGACACCGCTTGTGCAAAAATGAGATGCAACCATAGTGCAGTCACATGTTGATAAAGTGGACTGTGACTGGTTGTCATGCAAGTAGTAGGAACGTGCCATATCTATAGGAAGATTATACAAGTATAGTATGGGTAATATCATCGTAGTGTGGTAATGCAAGACCGAGAAGGATGACGAAAGACACAATCAAAGAAGAAGACCCAAATTCTTTAAAAAATGGTGTTAAGTACCTCGGGGTATGTTCTTTGCGTGATAGACGAAGAGCCAATAAAGATCTTGCGAATGATCTGACTGCAAGTACTGGTGTTAAAGTCTCTCCAAGAACTGTAAGATACAGATTAGCGCAGAGTGATCTCCGTGGATGTGTCTCTGCCCGAAAACCTTTGTTCAAGACAGGTAACCAATCGGCAAGACTCACATTAGCTGCAGAAATAAAGCAGTAAGGTGACCAAATCTGGAAGAAGGTGTTCTCTACAGATGAGTGTTAACCGTAACCATTTGGTACTAATCATTGGCAGTTCATCCGAAGGTGAACTGGGAAGCAGTATAATAGCTAGCACGGTGATGCATGGAGGTAGATCAATACAAGTGTGAAGCTGAATATCAACCAACATTGTCGGAGATTTGCATAAAGTCGAAGATATACTGAATGTCGGCAGGTACAGGTGGGTTCTCATTAATTGTGTCATCCTTTTTCAGGAAGACATCTCACTGGATGGAGATTCATCCTCCAATTTGATATTGACCTCGAGTGTAAGCCAATGTAGTGAAAAACTATTTAGAGCCTAAAGAGGCTGATGATAAACTCACAAAGATGCCCTGGCCTGCGCAGAGTCCTGATATGAACAACAATAAAACTCTATGGGGTTACATGGCTACTGAAAAATTCAAACGGAAATGAAACACCTCTGATGAATTGTGTAAAGTGCTACATGATATTTGGAACAACATTCCACAGTCATAAAATGATAACCTATACGCGAGCATGAAAACAAGGTGTTGATCTGTATAAAGCAAAGACTCGCATACCAAATACTAATGCACTGTACACCCGTTTTTATTTCATTCTTGTACAATTTCTGTAATAATACATGATGTATGTATTAAGAAGTCTCTCACCCGAAACTACTCATTATTTGTGCATATCGTCTTTTTGTTTCCATAGTTATTTCCAATATATATAAATTTACGCCTAAATCTAAAACATTTTGTCATTTAAAAAAAACAACAGGAAGTGGAGTTTGTCGCAGTAACCTTCAGAGATGACTTCTGCTCACATGTGATATTTCCTCTCTGAAGTGAGAGCATCTGAGACCCTCGTTTCCATTTCTCTTCATTTACCCAACATCTCCAAGATCTTAACCGTTCGCGCAGTCTGTAGAACACTGAAAGCATTACAAGAATCGCGCCGGTCGGAGGACCTTTAAACCCTTCACAAGGCGGACGTTGTATGAGGGGACTCGGAAGAGCATCAGACAAACCTATTTTACTCCGAAACTGAACTATTAAATTATTTTTTTGTTGTTGTCGTCGTCGTCGTAGTAACTCACGCCTGGCTCCAAAACGATGCACTGCAGTTACGTGGCCTTCACCCCGAGCGATTATTATTATTAAAATTAATAAATATTTTGGAAAAAAACTAAGATCGTCCGAAATAATGGTGGCATTCGTTGCATGCAGAATAACGGTTTTTTCTCATTTTTTTAAAAAAAAAAAGAACTTTTTCTAGACGAAAGATACTTTCTGTTCCAATCTTCAAGATTGTACACCAATCGTTAAAATGACATCATCTGTAGACGCAGCAGCTTTTGAATGATCTCCGGAACTAGCCAGCAAACCAATTTTACTAGAATCATTCTCAGAAGTGTATTTGAGTACTAAGAATCCTTATTTACCTTACAGGTATGAAAGCGCGAGAGAAGGGGGCGCGCGCGCGCTCCCCCGACATGTCTTTTTTTTTTTCAGCAGCCACCAGCATTGGTTTACTCCCACATCAAAAATAGAAGAAGAAAAATTCCAGTAAGGCCTTCCGTGAGGTCGGCCGAACTCGGATTACTCACGGCGCTGTCGTCATGATCACCGTTGTCAGTGACACGCCCTTTCTCGTTCGGCTAGTGTTATGGATAGGGTGGGTACACGATGAGGACAATGAATATGGGTGAGTTTATAATATATTTACTGTTTCTTGCGAAGCGAGACAACCAAGGCCGTGTTTGCGCTTCAAGAATCCGGACGGACTGAACGCCGAATGGCCAAAAACATCGCACCACTGAAAGCTGATACTTAAAAACTCACGAATGTTGCAATGAGAAGAAAAGCCCAAACGTGAAAATCCTTCAGTCAGAAAATTACAACAAGTGTAGGAAGCTGGCGTTCAGCGACAGGTCATATCCCTAAAAAAAAAACAAACCTCAACAGTCTTTGACGTGTAGACAGACAAATTTCCATTCAGTCGTGCTTTCTGATTCTAAACGAAGGGTATATTACGTTCGGCGACTTCAAAGGGCTTGGTGCCAACATGAAAGATTGGAGAAAAGGTTACCGAGTGGAGTTTTTTCGCGGAGAAATCCACCAGGGATATATATGCAAGGTTTATGGAATTATGGTAAAAGATTATGATCGCCCCCCCTTTTTTTTTGGGCAAAATCACTTGATCCCCCAACCAGTCTTCAGAGTTGTGAGAGAACAAATGTACAAGAATCGCTTAGGGGGTTCTAAAACACACCGGCTTCACTGCAATCCGTAGATTTGTCCAGCACAGAATAATCTCTTTGGTTAAATAATATCGTTGCATAATCTTTTCTAGAAATGTCCCGTCTGAACTCGGAGTGGAGTAAAAAAGATAACGAGAGCATGGAAAAATTCTTTGAAAAAATATAAGGGCGAAACCCGAAACGTTCAAGAACATAACCGTGTGGATTATACATCCGACTAGTGATGCATGGTGCTTGATTTTTTCGTAGATATGCAAGAGGCTATGTCTGTAGGGATTATGGGTTGATACCAACGATCCCAAGTATTTCCTTAAAAGAGGCCGAAAGCGCAAAGTAGCGGCCTCCAAAGTATCCGTGTGGGAATTAAATTCTATTATCGATTTGTTACTTTGTTGTGTGTAAGTTTGGCATCGAAACCTCGTCATGAATAGTGGTAGGGATAGGGTGGAGCCCCGTCTGTATTTCAGTGTTACTTCCTTCCGACGAACTTCCGGCCTGCAGGGTTGTCTGGGAGGAGAGCGGAGGAAATGTCTGAATTTGAAATCAGCGAAAGATCGGAAGGAAACGCGAAGTAGAACGAGGGGCCGATAATGGCGGCGTGTGGATGATAGAAATTAGGTGTGAATTTCAAGCGGAGTGGCGTTGGGGAATGCCGGTAAAATCCAGAGCTGTGGTAAAAATATTAGTCGCTGGCTGTATAATAAAAAATCAAAAAAAATCGACCTTCAGTCAGAGGGCGATCAGTTATGGTCAATAAAGTTTAGGTTTAATATTCTCACAGGTATTTCAAAAAGGGAAAGAGAGAGAGAGAGGGGGTAGACTGTATTTATTTACGAGCTACTTGAAAAAAAAAATAGCGGAATCCACCCCCTTTTCCCCTTTGATTATTTTCCATCTAGCAAGAGACCCCCCCAAAAGGAAAGAAGAGTGGAGAAGCAGAAGGTTATGGCGAAAAACATCCCCCCTTCGTCTTGTTGTCCTTCCGTTAGCGTGATGGTGTCTAGGAAAGCGTCAACAAGCTGTTTTCCACTGTCTGGCCCGGATCAAGACGTCCCGCACGGACCACACGACGAAAAAAGTTAGGTTAGGCTTATCTAATTAACCAATCTTATGGGGGCTGCAACCGTGTGAATTTGATTTACTATGCAGTTTCCCCATATGTAAATATATACGAATTTCCAAACGAAAAAAAAATCTCTCTCTCTCTCTGTCTGTGTGTTTGTGTGTGTATACTGATGTCACCTCTCTGTATATTGACGACCTCTCTCTGTGGGTGTATACTGATGTCACCTCGCTAGTCTGTATATTGACGTCATCTCTCTTCTCTCTCTCTCTCTCGCTCTCTCTCTCTCTCTCTCTCTCTCTCTCTCTCTGTGTGTGTGTGTGTGTGTGTATACGGACGTCACCTCGCTCTCTTTATATTCACGTCATATCTTTCTTTGTGTATACTGACTTCACCTCTCTCTGTATATTGACGTCATCTCTCTCTTTATATTCACGCCATATCTCTGTGTATACTGATGTCACATCTCTCTCTGTATATTGACGTCATCTCTTTCTCTCTCTCTGTGTGTGTGGTGTGTGTGTGTATACGGACGTCACCTCTCTCTTTAATTCACGTCATATCTCTCTCTGTGTATACTGACGTCACCTCTCTCTGTATATTGACGTCATCTCTCTCTTTATATCCACGCCATATCTCTGTGTGTGTGAGTGTGTGTGTGTGTGTGTGTGTGTATACTGACGTCACCTCTCTCTTTATATTCACGCCATATCTGTGTGTGTGTGTGTGTGTGTGTATACTGACGTCATCTCTCTGTCGTCATATCTCTGTGTGTATACTGACGTCATCTCTCTCTCTGTCGTCATATCTCTGTGTGTATACTGACGTCATCTCTCTCTGTCGTCATATCTCTGTGTGTATACTGACGTCATCTCTCTCTCTGTCGTCATATCTCTGTGTGTATACTGACGTCATCTCTCTCTCTGTCGTCATATCTCTGTGTGTATACTGACGTCATCTCTCTCTGTCGTCATATCTCTGTGTGTATACTGACGTCATCTCTCTCTCTGTCGTCATATCTCTGTGTGTATACTGACGTCATCTCTCTCTCTGGCGGGGGAGCACCTGATTATTCGCAGAATGACTGAAACAAACAAACTACAGACGGAACTATTCTACAGACCATAAAAAAGGGAACGCCCAAATTTATTAAATTGTTTGAAAATAACTAATTTTACCAATCCGGGTGTTTCGGTGAAATAGAAAAGTTTATAATAATTGGATAATAAGATGCATTTAGTGCTTAGACAATCTAGCTTCATACGTTTATAAAACCTTAACTCAACCAGCCGCCTCCCTGGTTCGAACCAAAGCTGCTAAAAATACCCACCCTTTTCTCCTTTTTTCAAAAAAGAAAAATCGACCGCTTAATTAGGAACTACTGGCCCTCTAAGCGTACCCACTCCGGTTTTCCCTATTGGGATGATTTATTTCAACAATAGAAGCCAGAAATCGATTTTTTTTTTGCTTCTGTTCTTACGTCTTAATGATCGCGTGTATGCTTTACTAACAGCGCAGAAGCTCATAATGATGGAAGTCCGAAACCGGATTTAAAAACGCGGAGAAATTCCGTCAAATTTCAGTTGCTGCTTTCGTGCTTCTTTTTTGTTTGGCTTGCAAGACTGGCACGAGAAATAAGTTGACCGAGAATCTGTTTGGGGTAAGAGCGCTCA
This sequence comes from Nautilus pompilius, assembly GCA_018389105.1. NCBI lineage: Eukaryota > Metazoa > Mollusca > Cephalopoda > Nautilida > Nautilidae > Nautilus > Nautilus pompilius. Next base: position 154,677 of record JACATO010002232.1, read on the forward strand.
GACTCGGTGCGTTCTGACCTAACTCCAATAAAGAATTTTGGAATTTCTTGGCGTAGTATTCTATTCCAGACTGTCGTTATGATTAGCATTTTTGGAAATAATATAGCAGGAAAGAAACTTTTAAAATATAATCGCAAATCCGTAAATAAAATAATTGTAATGATACTTCTAAATAAAAGATTTATGGAAGCAGAAGGAATGCATTTAGTTTAAACATTCGACATAATGACCGTCTGATCTTGAACTAAATTTAAGGAAACCAAAAACCCAAGGCTTTGTTTATCAGAGGAAGCTCGGTTTGCTTGAATTATTTTAAATCTCATGCATTTGAAGTACTCTGAACAGTTAAAAATATTAGACCTACTAAGTTTGCATTTTAGGCGTTTAAGGAGAGACATATTAGAAGTTTTCATAAGAATTCAGGAGTTTGAACTGGTAAACAGCGGCAAGTTCAGTTACTATCAGTAAGGGTGGTAAAAACAAATTAGTTTAGATCCTAGCACAACCACAAAGATTATATTTTAGCAGTAGAAGTGTTAATCAACTGGAATAAAGTTCCAGCAAGTGAAGTTAGTAGGGATAGTGATAATAAAATTAAGAATCGTACTGATAGTCATTTCTCTTCCAAGACTTCAGCACAACTCCTGATGGGATCTAGTCCCCTTGTACCTCCTAAACTAGAATTCTGGTTACTACCCTAGACGGGGATACATTTATTTCGACAGCAGCAAGCAGACAGAGCGAGCAGCTTGTACGTCAGTAGCAAAATCATATTCAAATTAATCGCTTGCGGTTCATGTTGACTTTTGAGTAAACCCAATTTCCAAAAGTACATTCTTCGACGCCAGATACGAGTACAGCGTAAAAAGGGGCCAACAACGACTATAAAAGAGTCCATCGTTGTTGTTTGAGGCCTCACGATAAGATTTCATTTTTCCCCCTCGTGTTTTACGAGGTTGTTTGTCTTTACCAGTCGCCGTCGACTGCCAAACGCCTGACATCGTCTAAGAGTGCATCTCACCGCCAGCTACTGATCGCAGCTCGGGCTTCTAAAAACAGAGGAGCATTTCCACTTATCGCTACGCTGCAGCTTTGGGGCAATAAAATACCGATTTATCTGCTCTTTTTTCTTCTTCTTCTTCTTCTTTATTTATTTATTTATTTATTTCCCGTGGTTATCACTTCATCTGGCGAACTAAATTCTGCTCGGGCCGGTCGGATCGATTGTGCAGTGGCCGGCCGGTCGAGGATGTAAAGAGAGAGAGAGAGAGAGAGGAGCGAGCGGGTCAGAGAGGACAGACAGTCTAGTTAGTACCTATCACATCACACAGCCCGACCGGTCAACCCATAGGCGGCGACCCTCCTCCCAGGGGAGACCCGCACGCGTGTATACGCGAGAGTCACGAGATGAACCAGCCGTCGGATTAATGATCGGATGTCAGCGAGTTCTCGGGTCGTTTTAATGAGAATCGTTAAATGTACGAGGTTGCCTCGGTTTTCCGCCCGAGTAGACGAGAAAATGGAAAGGGCGAGTTAATCTGGGAGATGGCGAGTGCGGAAGCACGGAAGAAGAGTTATTACGGGTCGTGTGTTTACCTGGGCTCCCCCCACCAATAATATTGGCGGCACCAGTTTTGGTGTCAGTATCGAGTTGATTGCACTGTGTCTCGATCGGAGGAGATCTCGCTCGTATAAAACGAATTTGAATCAGTGTAATTTTCGTTTTACACCCCCCTCCCAAAGCTAGAATCCATCCAACACTTTATAATATACGAGCAATGTTTTGGAGCTCCTATTATGGACAACAATATGATTTTCATACCAGCCGGTGATCATTACTGATAGTTTTGAACCACGGTGCGCGACTGTTTATAAGGTCGTTAAGCTTATTGCCATAATAAGGTTAAGCTTCACACTTGGAGAACATGGCGCTTTGTGCCCCTTTCTTGTCCCCATTAGCAGTAAGTCGCTGAAGTTTGATGTTAATCACTTTTGTCAAATTAAAGTAGACCTACAGCGGAACTGTTGAGGGAAGCACCTGCAGTTCTTGGCTACGTGTGACATCCAGGTCAACGGTCTCAGCTAAGGCTGCCTTGCGCCAACAAAAAAAGAGTCACTTTATTATCGTCTTGTCTCGTTTATTAAATCAAACTGGCATCACAACGTTTTGCTGTTGTTGCTGTATTGAGGAGAGTAGCGACTTGGGGGTTTCCGAGATTTCGGTGCCGAAATTTGTTTTTGTTTTTTCTTTTTCTAAATTTAAAAATTAAATAGTTTCGACGTTTCCTAATTAGGCTAAATTACTGGTGGACGTAGCTGCAGATTGTTAGCCCGTCCGAACGCCCAGAAACTCGGCTGATGTCGTCAGGCCCGCAATAACTTCCGGCGGCCGAAAAGCAGCGCAGGGGGCGATAATCGGTTCGCAAATCTTCTTTCCTTTCTTTAAAAAAAAAATTTTTTTTTTTTCTTTTCCAGGTTTTCCTACCATTTAAGAAAACAATTAATAAAAATTATCTTATTCATCAAATTCGACATAATATTTTTTTTTTTTTTTTTTAAAAAAGATAACTGCGAAAAACGTTAGGACGACGTCGGTTAATAATGACAAATTTCGGCCTTTGGCTACCTTGACCTGGGGGGGTTAAAGATTCCGTTGAGTGCACATGGTCGTTCCGTCGGGCCTGACTGCCTGGGGCCTGTATTGCGAGCCCCAATAGCTGGGAGATTCCGGCTTACTCAGCCCCACCCTCCCCTCCGAAAGGGGGCTACGTAGTCCTACCACAGGAATCCTAACAAAAGTAGTAGCCAAACGCGCTGTGGCTAGATTCCGTGACGTCACGCGAACGAAGGGGGTCCCTTCCGAGTTTGTCGTCCAGAGATAAATGCCTAGGGAGGGAGGACCAGGAGGAAACTTACGCATCGAGTGGTTTCCCTGCACTTTCCTAAGTTTTCTTCATCCTTTACAGGTTCTCTTCCAATTTGACGCGGTTGCTTTTGGTTTTTTTTTTTCTTTCGTTGGGATAAATGTGAAAAATGACCGGCCCTTTCCGGGGATCGAGGTGGGATGGGATCGAGGTCAGGGTCCAGGGTTGAATAGTGTCGGGGAGTCGATTCTCGACCCGATCACTGGCACCGATTTACGCGGCCAAATTTCTGTCTGCCGTTACCCCTAACCACCGACATCGAGGAAATGGGTGACCGACTTAAGCTGACGACGAACTGCTAGCGTCGGCTCTCAGAAGGAAAGAGTGGCGGCGTCTTCCGCCCCTCACCCGAACCCTGACGGGGGAGAAAGTTGGACTGCGAGATCAGACACCGAACTTCGACTTGTCGTAAACAAAATGTTGGCGCAACACCAGCAACAACAACCAAGCAAATAAATAAGATATAATAAATAAATAAATACAGACGGCAGCAACAGTATAAGACAAATCAGATTAAATGAGAATTTCAGATCTTTAAAAAGTATTTATATATACTGAAGTTTTCGCCGAAAATGATATATTGAATGTCAAATATAAACAATCGATGTTTACATATTTCTTTTTAATTTTTTTTCTATTATGTTTCAAATGTGTGTCGGCAGACATTTATTATTACCATGTACATTTATCACGTGATATTTGACTGCAACTTAAAACCTTGTTACAGTAAACAAAACAACTGTGTGTGTGTGTGTGTGTATGTGTGTGTGTGTGTGTGTGTGTGTGTATGTATGTGTGTGTGTGTGTGTGTACTGTACTCTTTGACTTAAGCTAATCAACACCGAATTTGTCACAGCTTTCCGCTTGCGCTTGTCCACTGTATAGTCTACGATGCGTTTCTGCAGCAAAAACTGATCTGACGACACAAGGTACCGATATTGTGAGAGAGAGAGAGATGATCATGTCAGTACACAGTGATGACGTCACTACAGAGAGAGATGACGTCAGTACAGAGATCAGAGATGACGCAAATACAGGGAGGGGGAGAAAGAGAAATGATCATATCAGTACACAGAGATGACGTCACTACAGAGAGAGACATGACGTCAGTACAAGGAGAGAGAGATGATCATGTCAGTACACAGTGATGACGTCACTACAGAGAGAGAGATGACGTCAGTACAGAGATCAGAGATAACGCCAATACGGGGAGGGGGAGAAAGAGAAATGATCATGTCAGTACACAGAGATGACGTCACTACAGAGAGAGACATGACGTCAGTACAAGGAGAGAGAGATGATCATGTCAGTACACAGTGATGACGTCACTACAGAGAGAGAGATGACGTCAGTACAGAGATCAGAGATAACGCCAATACGGGGAGGGGGAGAAAGAGAAATGATCATGTCAGTACACAGAGATGACGTCACTACAGAGAGAGACATAACGTCAGTACAGGGAGAGAGAGAGAAAGAGATGATCATGTCAGTCCACAGAGATGACGTCACTACAGAGAGAGACATAACGTCAGTACAGGGAGAGGGAGAGAGAGATGATCATGTCAGTACAGAGATCAGAGATGACGCCAATACGGGGAGGGGGAGAAAGAGAAATGATCATATCAGTACACAGAGATGACGTCACTACAGAGAGAGACATAACGTCAGTACAAGGAGAGAGAGAGAGATGATCATGTCAGTACACAGAGATGACGTCACTACAGAGAGAGACATAACGCCAATACAGGGAGGGGGAGAAAGAGAAATGATCATGTCAGTACACAGAGATGACGTCACTACAGAGAGAGACATAACGTCAGTACAGAGAGAGAGAGATGATCATGTCAGTACACAGAGATGACGTCACTATAGAGAGAGATGACGTCAGGACAGAGATCAGAGATGACGTCAATACAGGGAGGGGAGAGAGCGAGAGGCAATAGAAGATTAAACGACGGCATACCCTTATTTTTTCATTATTATATGGCACTTTTTAAGCGGGGTGGAAGAAAGAGAAAGGAGATACTTAAAAGGGGTATCGTTGTGGAGGAATAGGATTGAACGCAGTTCTTGAGAGCGCGTGTCTCAGAGACTGATCGACTGATCGAATGGTCACGGTCAGGGTACAGGGTTATCTCTCCTAGCGTCGATAATTTCGGGTCTGTGGCGCGGCAACAAGACCAAGCTGACACCCTCAGGCCGCCACCGACCCCACGCACCAAATAAACGCTTTCTTGACTGTAAGTTTAATTTCTGTTTTCGATACAAAGCAGGGAAAACCGACTCACCTCAACAACCTGCTGTTCTTCTACTCAAATGCCGTTGCAAGCGCGTGCCTATTTCAGCATAGCTTCCTCAAACGTTTCGCAGACCGACGACCACGGTAAGGTGCCGCTGCTTCCCCGGAAGCTGTTTTGCTGAAAACCCCCTAACCCCCTTCGGTGTCCCCAGCGGTTCCTCAGGGCTAGCGGTTTTGGCCCATTTCGTGCAGTGCTACCGATGGCGGCGATTAGCCAAAGAGTGACGCACGTCAAGTTTTCGTTATAAATATCTCTGGTCCCCCAGCTAGGGGTTACGGTTTGATATCGGCGTCGAGACTCCGCTGACGTTTTCCTTGTTCTCTCGATTTTGTTCGGACCTGAAGCTCGGGTGAAGCTGTTAGAAGACAACTGCGCAATCGGGACGATCAAAGACAGCATAAAATCTCCAGAAACGCAAAGACATCAGGGAGGAGGCAGAAGGTGCTCATCGAAATATTATTTCAAACCGTTTACCGTAATTAATTAAGTGTGCAATTTACGGTTTTTTATATTTCAGTATGAAGATTAGTACCACATACGTATTTATGTTCGTATAATCGCACTTTTCACGGTGCCAATATTCAGTATGGCCATAATCAGCCTCAGTAGCAGCTTTCAAATGTTCTGACATGAAGGAAACTAAACTGCTTCAATATTCAGTAAATTCTGACTCCAAGTCATCGACGATAATAGTTTAAACTTGCTCACTGATGTAGGCTTCCCTTTGGTTAATATTTTCGCACAACCATTGAATTAGATTTAGTAGACCATTACTACAATTCCATCTTTTCCTTTGTGAAAAAAACTCATATATTTTGAGATAAGCTCGGAATCTTGTCCTGGCGCTTCTCATCAAAGTATTCTCCAACCTAAATTATACCATTTGATGAATAGAAGTTTCATTTTACTTTCAGCGCAACAAAAGTTTATCCTAAGATAATATCGGAGGCTATTTACATGTTTTTGTTGCAATATGTAGCCCGTCTTTCTTTTTCCCCCCGATGATCGATGAATCTCTCTCTCTCTCTGTAGTGACGTCATCTCTCCATCAACTGACGTCAACTCTCTCTCTCTCTCTCTCTTCGTTGCCGATTCACTCTACCGCCGATGAAAACGAATTAAATATGAATGTAATCTTTGAAATTTGTTTCTTTTTTAAATTATTGAGGCATTGTTTTCCTTGTTTTTGCTTTACTCTCTGATAATCAAAGGTTTTATTGATACTCTTGTAAATTTAACTAAAATCGAAAATTAATGTATGTGACATTATTCGCAATCTTCCGATTTTCTACCTTGTTTGTCAATAAATTAATAATAATAATAATGATAATAATAATTCAATATTATTAGCTCATACAACGTTTGTGTGTATGCTTTAAAATATATTTATATATTTTTGTTTGCTTCAAGTTCGAGATGTGTAGTGTAACAGACCAATTTCTAAGCATGTCCTTTTCATGTACTTTCACTCTAATCTTTAATTTTTTGCAACCATAACCGTTTAACACTTACAAGGAGGCCCTCGTGGCAATATAAGGGCCCGCCTGCCCATCAGCAGGGTTCCTCCTTCTTCACTCGAGTCAACTCTACTCTTTTTTTAGATAACAAACAAAAGAAGACCGCAAAAAAGTTGTTTATTCTAGAATCTGTTCTCTGTTTCTACCGTGGTCAACTTCCACTACCGTTCCGTAAAGATTATCGCTTTTCAGGGCTCCCCTTCGCCAGTCCCCCCCCCGCTCTCTCTCTCTCTCTCTCTACGTGGCGGCCTGACCCAACAAACACATAGCGCCCGCCACTAGGTGAAATGGTGGGGTGGGCTAGTGCTTTGCTACCTCCGATAAAAAAAAGAGCTGGTTTCACGTGTTAGGTTAGACGTCGACTCCGAAGGGAGACGACTCATCAGAGGCGAAGCCATTGCTTTGGCTGTGTGATTAGTCTTCACCCATCCGCGTATGAAAGGCAATTAAGGAAATGTTTTGTCTGCAATCGGTCTGTATGCTTGTTGCCTTAATTCGGCGAGGTCTGTTTCTTAGCTACACCTAACACAAATAAATAAGCCCACTCGTTCGACGCCATTTAGAATTTCATAAAAGGAATTCCTCGAGTTGGGTACAAGTTGATTTTTTCTCCCCCTATTTGAATTACTACTGCGTCGCTGTTTATTTGCATATTATGTGTTTTGATTCCTTCTCTCGCATTGTGCCGCTAGCTGGAGGTCGGGGCAGACAGAGTCTGCAGAAGAAAAGCTGCGTTTAACATTACAGTCACAGCGAATATACCGCAGACCTCATCTTTCTTTCCTTCTTGGTTTTTTTTTTTTTTTTTTTTTTTAAAAAAGAAAACGTTCGGTCGGTTTAACGCGCAGTTGACAGATATACTACGTTTACAGTCGATTATCTCGGTCATCGTTCTTTATAATCCACACACACACACACACACACACACACGTTTATTGCATTCATCGGTGTGTCGTCATTGTCCTGTTATCGCTGCTTTAAAACTCACGTGTCTCTTTATTACGGGCCGGCAACTGGCTGTGGAATTCCGCCTGTCCTCCCTGACGTCGCCGGCGTAGTGATATCGAGAGGTACTATACACGTCATAGTTGTGCATAGGCGATTATCTGCGCATCACATTGGCTCAAAATATGGCGAACTCCGCGGTCGGGTTGTGATGTTACTACTAGTGCGCTTTAAAAACCATACAGTTAATTAAACGTGTAGTTAGCGTCTGCTGTAATTCTTAACTTCACTACTCGCGTTGAAGAAGTTCAGAATTAGCGCATTTTGTTCGAGTACTGCTCGAAGACTTCGCTGTTGCTGTTGATGATGATGATGATGATGAGCGAGTTGGACTTCCGAACAAGGCTCTGTCAGTGGCATTGTCATCCCGTAAAGACAGGTGGCCTGTTGTTCTCTGTCGAGTCCTCCTCGTTACTGAGAGATGTTCGTCGAGCCGACAAGCGGCCCGGTCCACCCGACACCGGGGCGGGCCCAAGGACCCGGGAGGTCTCTCTCACGTCGGGCCGCTGTTGCTGTCTCAGAAAGGACATAGCATCAGGCACGGCGGATAGCATTGTCACAGTAACTCAATCGAAATAGATCGGCAAACTCGGGATTTTCTTAATGGCATCGAATATCGCAAAGAAAACAAATATTCTAAGTTGCGCTTCAGCCAGATGGCGAAACTCAACAGTTCTAGACAAATTACACATACCCATGTGTAATATCACACAAGTAAATAATATAGTATTATTTTGAATTTCGTCGAACCGCTATTTTGCTTTGGCAAAACGAAGGTGTGCAAAATAGTGATCATTATGGATAATAACAAGTCTCGTAAAGCCTGCGTGTACTGTGCGGTATTGAGTGATATCAGTACAGATATTTATAATATTTATTGAATCCTGTATACGCCGCTGTGATGTATAGAGGTTGATCAGTACGGATAATAATAATATGTAGTAAAGTTTGTTTGCACTGTGCCTTATAGAAGGAGATCAGTACCGATAAGTATAATATGTAATATAGAGTATGTCCACTGTGCGGTATAGGGGGAGATAAGTACGGATAATTATAATTTGTAGTAATGAGTGTGCGCTCTTTATGGTATAGTGGGAGATAAGTACGGATAATTATAATATGCAGTAATGAGTGCGTTCTCTGTTCGGTATAGTGGAAGATAAGTACGGATAATTATAATGTGTAGTAAAGTCTGTGTGCATTTTTCGTTATTTCCGAAGATAAGGACGGATGAATATAATTTATAGAAAAGCATTTGTGCCCTGGGCGGAATAGGGGGAGATAAGTACCGATAATTACAATATGTAGCAATGCCTGTGACCACCCTTACGTTTAGTCGGTGATCAGTAGTGATAATTATAATATGTAATAAAATCTGTGTGCACCAAACGCTATAGTGGGAGATCTATACGGAAAATTATACTATGTAGTAAAGCCTGTGTTTACTGAGCAATACAGAGATTGATCAAAACGTATAATTGTACTAAGTAAAGCTTTAGTGAACTTCGGGGTATAGGGGGAGATAAGAACGAATGTTTACTCTAAGAAGTAAAACCAGTGTGCACTTTTTCGTAATAATTTGTGATCGGTACTGTTAATTATAACTTGAAGTAAAGTCTCTGTACACATTTCGTTATAGTCTATGATCAGAACGGATAATAATAATAATATGAAGTAAAGATAGTGTGCACTTTTCGTTTCGTTTTATGATCTGTACCGATAATTTTAATAGGTAGTAAAACTTGTCTGCACTATGCGTCATAGAGGGGGATTAGTATCGATAATTATAATACGTATTAAAGCCTGACTTTACTGTGCGGTATAGAGGGAGATCAATACCGATATTTATAACATGTATTAAAGCCTGTGTTTACTGTACGTTATAGAGGGAGATCAATACCGATATTTATAACATGTATTAAAGCCTGTGTTTACTGTACGTTATAGAGGGAGATCAATACCGATATTTATAACATGTATTAAAGCCTGTGTTTACTGTACGTTATAGAGGAAGATCAATACCGATATTTATAACATGTATTAAAGCCTGTGTTTACTGTACGTTATAGAGGGAGATCAATACCGATATTTATAACATGTATTAAAGCCTGTGTTTACTGTACGTTATAGAGGGAGATCAATACCGATATTTATAATATGTATTAAAGCCTGTGTTTAATGTTCGTTATAGAGGGAGATCAATACCGATATTTATAACATGTATTAAAGCCTGTGTTTACTGTACGTTATAGAGGGAGATCAATACCGATATTTATAACATGTATTAAAGCCTGTGTTTAATGTTCGTTATAGAGGGAGATCAATACCGATATTTATAACATGTATTAAAGCCTGTGTTTACTGTACGTTATAGAGGGAGATCAATACCGATATTTATAATATGTATTAAAGCCTGTGTTTACTGTACGTTATAGAGGGAGATCAATACCGATATTTATAACATGTATTAAAGCCTGTGTTTACTGTACGGTGAGGTATAGAGGGTGTACCGTGTATAATGGTGTAGTAATTTTCCTATGTCCCCTCGTAGTCTTCTGTACAATTTAAAAAATGATTTAGCGACAAACATCTGGAAAGCATTATAGAAGATTTTATTGACTCAGTACATCTCCGACAGGTCGAGTGATCACAGGTGTTTGGATTGGCGGTACTACAGGTGGAAAATGAAAATAAAATGTACGAGGTCTAAGGAGAGTTTGTTGATGAGAGAAATGAAAGCATCTGCAGAAATAAAAGGGTGAAGAAAGGTAGTAAAGAAAGAAAGCAGGGAGGAGAGAAAGACGGGCTGTATGAAGAAGGGGGGTTTGTTAGTTCCTTCTCTTCTTCACTTCGTCCTGTTTGTCGCGCTCCTTAAAGATGTAGTCTTTGACGTTAGGTAACCCCTTTACTACGCACGCACTTAACGCGCTCCGGTAGATGTTCATGTCGGAGGCATCATACCTGGGGGGAAAAAAGAAAAAAAGGTGACGGCTTTTCAGGTTGGAATTCAAGCAGCGCCTAAGTAGTCTGTCGCGTGTGGATCTCGGCCGGAGCCCTTCTACACTGGAAGAGACCACCGTGAGTGAGAGGAGGGGGGAGGGGTAGGTTGTTACAGCACCGGTAATTCCTAATTAGACGTAGAGATTAGCTATAATTGACGTCACATGTTTTCGAAGGTCGCAGATATGGAGTCAATTACAGCCTTATTTATACGTCTAATTAGGAATTACCGGTGCTGTAACAACCTACCCCTCCCCCCGGTCTGACCCATCATTTTTTTTCTCCAGCCCCCTTAATTTTGGAAGTAACGGGTCGAATACATCGACCCCTGCCTGTACAATTAGTTGAAAACACTTCAAACCCCGACTCTGCTTAATTTTCAGGGAGCTGAAGAAAATATGACTTCAGTGGGGGGGTCATAAACTCTGCTCGAAGGGAAATTATACATCTGCATTTATTATTATTATTATTATTATATTATTATTATTATTATTATTATTATTAATTATTATTATTATTATTATTATTATTATTATTATTATTATATTATTATTATTATTATTATTATTATTATTATTATTATTTATTATTATTATTATTATTATTATTTCGATCAACTTAGCATGACTTCTTTTGTCCTTGAATGCTATAAGCAACCTCCCAATGACGGCTGTCAAAAAATTAACCAGTACAGAAAAAATGCCTTTCCGAGAGGCAAAAGGGCCATCTCTTTCCTAGTCTTTATTGTCCCTCCCCCCACCCCACAACCACCACCTCTCCGGTGTGGCCGCGACACGAAGCCGTTTTTCTCCTTGACGGTAATCATGCCGACCTACAGAGATATTCTCGGGACACATGTTACCTAGCAACAGATGCTAACTTCATCAACGTGGCTGTTTATGGCAAAATGAACGGCTACCTCTGCACGCGATAGCCCGGATCTCCCCGCTGCTGTGTAAATTTTCAGATATTTAATAATAATAATAATAATAATAATAATAATAATAATAATAATAATAATGGTTGCTTTCGTAACCGAAAATTAATGTTTACGATTTACCGTAAACTCGCCGGCTACTGCTATACCCCATCAATATACCGGAAGAATCTATCTGATGCCTGCCTACTTACTGCTGGATGAACAGACAGGCATTTGAAGTAAAGAAACTTGCCCAAGGTATAACAAATATATCAACTCGCTAACTCATCTCAACGTCACGTAGTTCATAAAGAGCAAATGACGAAAATGGGGGTATGGTAACTGGGAATAGTTAAAGGTTCCAGATCAACCGCTTTCAATGCGATGACGTTCCTTCCGGCAGAGACCATGGTAGAGTTACACCTGCGTTTATGCGGTCCTGCCCTCTACCGGAGAGTTTGAGGAAAGTGTATGTATTGAAGGGTTTACTCGCTATGCCCTGGGGAAAAAAAAGCAGAGAAATCGCCAAACAAAAGCTGATGTTTTTGAGAAAAGGATTTGCATCAGCAACAACGGAAGAACAGACAGACAGGAACAGTCACCGTGAAACTTTCTCGATGTCGCATAACAACGGTTTAGACAACAGAAACAACAACAACAAAAACAAAACAACCGAAACTCATCGGGGGAGGAGGTATACTGCACAAAATCAATCGCTAATCAGGCTGCTGCGACGGTTTAAATAAAGATCAAAGCTCAGCGCGACCGTCAGAACTCGCGACAATCGGATGACCTGAGAGGGCGGAGCTTGAGAGACGAGCACCTGCCGCCAGTGCGGCGCTCGAGGTTCAGAACTTATACTACCCGCTTCTCGTGGCTGTAATACACGGGCCTTCTGTGCAAGCTGGAACCGTTTCTAAGACTACAGAAGTCGCGGTAAACACGAGTTTCTCTCCTCAACCCCCTTAATCCCTCTCTTCTGTATAGAAGAAAGGGAGGGCACTGCGAGGCTGGCTTTATCAAAATTCCGGCGCGTCGTCGAACTGCCCTGCCCTGTCCAGTCCCGCCAGCTGCCAGGGCTGGGGGTCCGACGAGAAAGCCCACCACTCCACAAATCCAGGCTCTGATTCGTTATGGCTTCGGTCCCGTTACTGGGGACTAATCAGTTCTCGGCACCCGGGGTGGGGTGGGGTTGGGCTCCGCGTTTATCTTCTCTTTATCGGGTCTGACGGATCACCGACTGCTAACCTCGCTGGATCATACGAACCCTCATCCAGATTTCCAGGATAAGCATCTTACTAGTCCGACATCCTCTTCCTCTGCCGGTTCGGCTCCGTTTTATTCGTTCGCGGATGACGTGGCAGGGACCGCCATTTTAAAGAGCGCAGAAGGGGCGAAGGAAGGGAGGGGGGTGAATAAAGAACATATTAAATGGACAGCTACCCGACGCTAAACACGAAGCAGGTGGTCGGTCGGAACAACAGGAATCTTCGAGCAGATCCGCAGTGAATGGATGCCGCAGACTCTGATGTCAGTCGACCCCGACAGGGGGCAGCACGCACAGCGTTTCAAAAAAAAATGGGAAAAACAGACAGAAAACAAAAGTAACATTCAGAAGTGGAACGTTTGGAGATGGATGAATTCTGTGTCATCCGAACATTTAACATTTAATTAAAGTACGTAAATATTTGCTTCCTGCTATCGCATTATTATTATTATTATTATTAGTATTATATTATTATTATTATTATTATTATTATTATTATTATTATTATATTATTATTATTATTATTATTATTATTATTATTATTATTATTATTATTATTATTATTATTATTATTATTATTATTATTATTATTATTAAGAAAGGATTCTTCTTTGTAATTCTGATGGGTTTAGTCACCTGCCACTGGTCCAAATGTATCAGAAAATGCAGTATTTCCTTCGAATATGTTGTTTATTTCTAAGGATAAGCACTTATGTATGGAGAATTTGTGACGATTTTCCATCGATTAGCAATCGATGCCCCAGCGTGGAGCTGGACCCCTACTCGAATTTTCTCTATCAAACGTATCCCCAGACTGCTGCTGCTGCTGTTGTGTTTCTTTTTCCTTTCCCCCGTTTTTTTTTTCTTTTTCGTCTTCCCGCGATCGATTTTAGTTCTTAAACTAAAAAAAAATTAAATATAATCGAACTGTCAGACACACACACATGGATATCAGCGGGACGAGATGGCATCCGCCATGGGCAGATAAACAAGATGGCCGCTGGTCAGCGGTTCAAAAATCGCACCAGCGCTGCAAAGTTTGTTTTATGCATTCGTAATAATAATAATAAAAAAAATGTAAGTGTTGCTCATAAGTAAAATTCAAAAGCCACCAGAAGATTCTAACAATAATAATCTTGCAGTCGATACACAACCGTGATGCGGAAACAGCTCTGCGAGCTTCATCGATGGGACAGCCAGTTTGTTGTTTTTTTTTTAGAGAAAACTTAGATTTTGAAACACTGCTATTGATAGCAGATTCTTAGAGGTAAGACTTCATCGGCTTTAACCCTCTCTGCACAGTTAGTGTGCTAAATATTAATAAACCTTGAAATTATATCGGTAATATCTTAAGTGTAATAAAATGTGCAGCATTTGTGGCCAAAGTCGAAGAAACTTTGGTTTTATTATACAAAAACTTGGTTATTGGCAGGCTGGACACCTATCACCTGTAACGAATCCTTATTTAAGAAAACAAATAAGATAGAACATTACATTCATCAAAGGTTTTCTGTACTACTTCCGCCCATTAGACATTGTGCGAAAATTGGTTAAACGTTTAACGATTAGAGGTCTGGGAGAACCCAGATACAAGTTTTCCTTTAAATCGTTAAGAGTTTAGAGCGATATATATTACTGGTAGTTAGCAGCAAATAGAGATACTACAAAAATATGTCAACAGGTTAAGTCATTTACAATGCCTAATATGTGGAATCAATTGTTTAGTAGGGAAATCATTGTAGAGGATGTCTTTTAAATTCCCGGTAACCTCCCGCCACATATCGATAGACATATTATTACATAGGCGGGGCCTGCGGCTCGTATCTATCCGTCCGGGTGGTTCCCTGCCTCTTCGTGACAGAAAAACAACAAAAATTAACACCTCAAAACGTAGTTTCATTTCGAATCCGTCGGTTTCAACGTTTACCGAAATCCAGCCAGGTCGTATATTCTTACCACCCTTCCATTTGGCATTCCCGTACAATTCACCATTCAGATATTGGATGCTAACGTTTCGATGTCGTTACTCTGCAGTGGCCTTCAAAAGCAATAAGTCGAAGAACAGAAACAAGCAGATGGCACCCACCCAGATCGAAAACCACGCTGCCTATTGGACCAATAGACTTCCCGCACCTGCTATAGTCACTTGGCAAGGGATTCTTTAGCTTATCGGAGTAACATTGAGATAATACTGTCCGAGTGACTGTCAAGCGGGTTAGATTACGTGTACAATGTTTGCCTAGAGAGCGTTCGTTGCATTTAATTTATTGAAATATTATCAGACATTTGGAAAGTATTTGAAACTAAAGATACTGTTTCCCCTGTTGTTTTTTAGTTCTTACTTTGTCATTGGGGGGCTGCGGAAATGGTAATAGGGAGAATATATATATATATATGTAGGTGTGTGTTAAAACGTCAGCCACGCGAAAGCTTAATAAGAAGCTATTATTCACAAGAATCCTTTCTACCACCGCCCGGTGCCGCCACACTTCGAAAACAAACCAAAGAAGAACTCATTCGCCAAGCCGCGGTTGTTTTCTGGGAGTCGGAAGAGAGGCCGAGGTTCATTCGCGAGCCTCGTTCTTCCATCGTGGTAGGTGCTCTGCTGAGGGTTATCAGATCTTCGGCTCGGCGGCGGTCTGTCAGAGCGGCTCCCCTCTCCGAGGCAAAGTTCTCAGAACTACCCTGTTGGTCCCGTGCCTTTGAAGGCAACTGCAATCATTAACTTTTCTACCTCCCTCCTCTCCCCCTCCCAACTAACGATTTGACAGGCGTCCATCTTGGGTCCGTTCCGCCATTAAAGGTCAAACGGGTTCGTCATCGACCTTAAAGAAAGGTCAGCGTCCGTGGGGTCAGTAGGAGACTGCCCGCGAACATCGCAGCGTAGAGGGAGCAGCCTCGTTATGAGCTGTAATATTGGCGCGCTATGCATGAACAAAGCAGAACAGAGGGACTTTTACGCCTGCTCCTTCATCCACTTCACATCTGAAGGGGAGTTAATCATAAAGCGTTTCTTTGAAAACCTGGCCGGGAATTCTTTTGAGGAGAAGACCTGAAAGACGTGTTTTCGGGGAAAATGAAAATCAATACTTTTTTTTTTTTTTGCTTTTCTGACAACTAGTTTTATTAATCATTAACAGGTGGCGCCTCTGTTGAGTTCAGAACACAACTTCAGTGATTGTGGGAACCGATTTAATAGTAAATTTAGCAAGTTTTAAGGTAAAAAAGAAAAAAGAAAAAAAACATACTTCAAAGAGAAACTAAATAGCAACTTATCTGAATTTGTCGACTATGGTATAAAGAGAGGCTAAAATATAATTACTTTCTGGAAAAAGGTCTCGTAAACATTCTCTTTCTGGAAAATCTGAGCAACTTATTCTGTCATTAAACAAGAGAATTTTTTCTTCTGCGTTCGAAAAGGTAAATTTGTCGTGTGAATAATTTTTAAAAATTCTTAGAAACAGCACAAAAAGTTGCTATCATTAAATAATTATATTAATTTCATAAAACTGAGCAAAATCAATTTTAATTTTACCTGGTAAACAAAGACATAACGGCAAGCAGAGATGATTTTTTCATATATTATGAGTTTATTTTAATTCATAATAGATTTTGTTTAAATCCGAAAATCTCAAATATCTGTTGATGCATTTCTCTCTTTAACGACGTTACTATGCATCCGTTTTCGTACAAGTTATCGAAATTTAAACTAAATTATCTTCACTATCAATGAGAGCTATTTTGTGAAGAGTAAAGTTTGTTTTGTAACATTTCAATAAACAGTGTTATTTATTTATTTAGTTTGGATAGAACTCAATATATCTCAAAGGTTCTAACATTAGATCAAGCATCCGGACTGCGGCCAACAGATAATTAGTAAACAGGGGAAGGTAACTCCGCGGTGCTGACATCACGACGTGCCATACATTGGCAAATGAGAGCGTAAAGATCATTCAAGTGTGGCGTTCCCTTGTAGACGAGAAGAAGAAAATATTAAATTAATGTAAAGCCAGCTTGTGCTGAACATGACAGTAGTGATGAATTTAACAGATTGAAATTGGATACTTACATTTAATTGTATTGCGGATTTTTGCTGATTTGTTTTATGGACCGACTTTATGATATAACGGAGAAAAAGGGATAAACAGCGTTTTCTCGGATATCCATTCATCGTTGATATGACAAACAAAATTGTGACTAAAACAGGTTAACTTTAAATAAAAACAGAAAATAAGCAGTAATCGCAGCCTTTTGCGTTATTTTGGATTTATTAGAATTCAGCAACAAAAATAGGAACCACACGTAGATAGACGTTTCGAATAATAATAGAAATTCGTAAGAAATCTTCCTATTTTTCTATTTTATTATACGGTGTGTCCCCAAAAATATGTGTACACTTCTTTACAGCCAACACTCCCCCCCCCCACACAGGAAAAATACCTGGTGGGCGTGGCGGGTATTAAGCTGTCCAACCCACCTTCCGGTGGAGCATTCATCTAGACAGGCCCCGGGACAGAAATGCGGCAGGGAGGGGACGGGAGAGCACCGTCCCGTTGGGTCGGATACTTTTACGCGGTGGCGCACACCCGTCGTTCTGCGACAGCATGCGTGCAGTTTCGCAAGCAATCAATTAACGGCTCACTGAAGTGAAAAACGATTCCTGTAGTTGGGAAGAGAGAGAGAGAGAGATGATCATGTCAGTACACAGAGATGACGTCAATACGGAGATATGACGTCACTACAGAGATGACGTCACTACAGAGAGATGATCATGTCAGTACACAGAGATGACGTCACTACAAAGAGATGACGTCACTACAGAGAGAGATGATCATGTCAGTAAACAGAGATGACGTCAATACAGAGAGATGACGTCACTACAGAGAGAGATGATCATGTCAGTACACAGAGATGACGTCACTACAAAGAGATGACGTCACTACAGAGAGAGATGATCATGTCAGTAAACAGAGATGACGTCAATACAGAGAGATGACGTCACTACAGAGAGAGATGATCATGTCAGTACACAGAGATGACGTCACTACAAAGAGATGACGTCACTACAGAGAGAGATGATCATGTCAGTAAACAGAGATGACGTCAATACAGAGAGATGAAGTCACTACAGAGAGAGATGATCATGTCAGTACACAGAGATGACGTCACTACAAAGAGATGACGTCACTACAGAGAGAGATGATCATGTCAGTAAACAGAGATGACGTCAATACAGAGAGATGACGTCACTACAGAGAGAGATGATCATGTCAGTAACAGAGATGACGTCACTACAAACACAGAGAGATGACGTCACTACAGAGAGAGATGATCATGTCAGTAAACAGAGATGACGTAAATACAGAGAGATACGTCACTACAGAGAGAGATGATCATGTCAGTAAACAGAGATGACGTCAATACAGAGAGATGACGTCACTACAGAGAGAGATGATCATGTCAGTACATAGAGATGATCATGTCAGTACACAGAGATGACGTCACTACAGAGAGAGAGAGAGATGTAAACTAAGTACGTCGATCGAACTGAAATGTCGTCACTTACACACCGGCGCGACGACGAGATGGCGATTTCGTTGAGACGAATAGTTGAAAAAGGAGCCTTTTCAATACATTTTCCTTTTTTTTTTTTAAAGGCAATCGACAATTAATTCCCACCTCCCCCCTCCCTCTCCTTTCTCCCTATCCAGCTATGAAATCTGCAAAAAGCATGTCTGAGATTTATCGGACTGCGCTGGCATTGAAAAATGGAGCAACAAACTTTCCCACCATTGTGCAGAGTGGCAGTGGCCCTGGCAGATGTTGTCTAGAGCAGTTCGGATCATGCAATTCGTATGGGAGTTTGTAAACAAGATGTTTGGGTCGCAGTCGCTGCGACTGTAAGCGATCTGGCTGCACATTTCTGGCATCTGCGATCTAGCAACAGAACCAGCGAATGCTACTCAACTCACAGCGCCTCACGCCGTCGCCCGTGCACATGGTAAATCTGCAACGGTGATGAAAGCGGGGAAGGGAAAACATAAGCGCAACAAACAGAACCTAGTGTTTTTTATGTCAAACCCTGTTAATTCGTCACTCCCGAGTTTATACGGGCGGCCCCTTTTTATGGCTGCGGGGGGTGAAGAAGCAGGAAAAAAAACGAAAAAAAAAAGACAAAGTCGAAATCAGTTTTCCGAAAACGGCCAATTCTACAGAGGAAGATGAAGTCGTCGGAGCGTAGACGCTCAGTTCGTCCCCAGATCGTTTATTTAATATCTTTAAACAGCTAGTTGGCACCAAGAGAGAGAGAGAGAGAGAGAGAGAGAGAGAAGAGAGAGAGAGAGAGAGAGAGAGAGAAGAGAGAGAGAGAGAGAGAGATGGAGAGAGAGAGAGAGAGAGAGAAGAGAGAGAGAGATAGAGGAGAGACAGAGAAGAGAGAGAGAGGAGAGAGCGAGATAAGATTATCAGTTTATCCGATCGTCAATAAAATGGAATCGAAAGAAATTGCTCCGATGCTTAAAAAATGGGGATGGGGATTCGGTTATAAAACTGTCAGACTCACCACCGGACAATGTAAGCACCAATTTATTCCTTTTGAATCTAAAACTCGCACTTAGTCAGTTCCATGATGCCTCATGGGAGGACAAAGTTTCATAAGTACAGAACCATCACAGAGGGTCACAAGAAAATCTTCATTACATCAGTCGTATCCACTGCTCGCCAGCCATATGACGCGTGGCGCGAAACAAACAACCAAGCTCGGAAATTTACTGCAATCCGACTTCATTTTCAGAGCGGAATCATGAAGAATGTGCGAGTTTTCGGTCAATCAAGAATGAGTAACCCAAAACTTAAACTATCGTTGAGCAACATAGATGCATTCGTAGAATGTCATTCGGCGGAACTAATGTGTTGTTAAATAATAAATGGAAATGCAGCGATTGGTGGTAGAGACAGATCCTGCTTTCATTACCAATAACAAGGAGAAGAATGCGTATTTTGCGGAGAGAGAGGAGAGAGAGGAGAGAGAGAGAGGAGAGAAGAGAGAGAGAGAGAGAGAGAGAGAGAGAGAGAGAGAGAATGGAGAGAGAGAGAGAGAGAGAGAGAGAGAGAGAGATGAGAGAGAGAGAGAGAGAACCGTTATGATGTAATGTCCATTGGAATTTTAGAATTGAAAAAAAAACAATTCATAACATTATTTAACTGAAAGCAAAAAGGACACCACGCGAACATATTTCTACAGAAGATATTGCATGTCGTTTCTGAAATATTCCAACAACCAATGGTCCCTTCCTGTTCCATGTAACACTAAAGAAAGCCATCTTTAAATCTATGCTCACACAGCTTGACGCTATGCCCACGATCACTTCTGGATGTACAATAACCATAGATAAGTCAGAGTTGTCGTCATAAGGTGTTCCCGGAAATGTTTTTGTAGATTTCGGATTGTCACGTTTTTTTTTCAATTTTGGTAATTTTCCCATTAAGGAAGCGGAAATCCTCAAGGCGATGAGCACTTCCGTTAAGCTAACGTTATTATACAAATTCAGCAGGTGTGTCAATCAGACCTTATGAAGAGAAATTTGAAAACTTTAAGATGACGCAGAACTTTGGGCATGGACGTAGATTTAAGACGACTCTTTACTACTGCGACGAAAGCCGGCTTTGTCTCTGGTGCCATTCAAATGGCGCTAAAGCGAATGCGGCTTTTAATTATTGGTGCCGTTTGACTGACAATGCGTTCGTCTTCTAAACTGGGCGTTTCCTTTTTGTTCTGTTCATTGCTTAGCCAGTTTGTTCCTCCCGTGAACACGTGTGTTAGACATTCCAAATATTCTATTCTCTTTCAGCCCAGCGTTCGCTTTTTAAAGTACGAATAGCAGAACGTTTCCACAGGTGTCTGTTTACTTTAGCTATCCTCGCGGTGACCTCCCTTGGCTATCCTCGCGGTAAGGGCTTGCAGTGAACATGTCACATTACCTGACGAGTTCGTGTTTCCTGCCGGACCGTTTAAAATTCTCTGGACAATTTTAGCTGGCTTACACGTCTCTGCTATTTTGTGACAGAAGGTGACTAGCGTTTGTTGAAAGTATCATTTACTCGCAGATGTATTAAATATGTTTGGATTCTTTGTTCTCATGTATGCCCTGTTTGTAAATTTCTCACTTAAACCGACGATTTCGGAATGAAATTTAAAGTCGGCGGAGTACTTGCTTTTTTTTTTTTTTTTCAAACTTTTGGTCGGTAGTGTAGTTCTATTTTCAGCGGATTCCTCCACCCTGCTGCGCAAACAAGGTCGAGTTCAAAAGAGATGGTTGTCCTCACAATTTTCTCTTGCAGCCACGAATTAATGCTAGAGAACTCGAATAACATATTGGTGACCGGCTACGGACCGGTACATTGTGTCGACATACATTAAGAAACTGTGCGCTTCTGCTAGTATTAATTTATGTCAATAGTAATCACGTGATCCAAATATTTTTTCTGAAAAAAGTGTTTTTCCAATTTTCTTCAAAAAAAGATCAGTCATGCACATGTGTTATTTTTAAACCTTGAAGCGATACATGTACCGGTTGACCATTAATTTACTTCCTGCAGTCGATTGCTTATAATTCCCAAACCGTAACACCAAAGTGAGTTGTGCATACATATGGGAGGTCATGAGGAATGAAGATTTTGCCACTGGGGGGGGCGCTACTTACGTTGTGACGTCATTTCTGACACTTACCCTCTGTATACATGTTTACTGTGTTGTCAAACATGCCAGCTTCTCTGCAGAGATTCCTGCAAACAGTTTTCTCTCTCCATCCCCCCATTGATCTTGTCATGACAGATGTGTTTGCCAAGATCCGTGTAGCCCAAGGGTTTTATGTAAGCTCTCTCACAAATTTGAGGGGACGGGATCTGTGGCTAATGCACAGCAATCGCGACATCCACTTTCACCAATAAAAGTTGTTGCAGAAACTTGACAAGTGTCAGCAAGAATTCGACAAAAGCAATCATCGTAAAGAATGCAGCCATCCTTCAAGTTGCCAGGGCTACTGGTTTACTAACCCCCGACCAACTGTACGAAAGGTGAGGCGCAAAACACTAAAGCTGTTTCCATACAAGATGCGAAACTACAGCAAGCAAATCAGCAAAATGTTACCAAAATTTTGCTTTAATAAACTGATGTTGGCTACTCAATTTTTTTAAAACTCTTCTGTTTTCCGGCATCGAAACACACTAATGCATTGCTCTGTGTTCTTTTTTCCTTGTTGTTTTGGCTAGAATGTTTCGAGTGAGCAGATGTAGATGGAACAGAGGCAGACTCCAGTTTGAGAAACCGCTTTAGCTTTAGTTCCAACAAGAAGGGAGATAATCATTCTCCTCGATCTTCCCCGGAGCGGAAGGCGGAGAGACAGGAAAGTTCGTCTATCGGGTTCACGCGCAAGAGGCCGACAGACAAGGCTAAAGGACAAAGTATCCCAGCGAGGATATCTTTCTAGTTAGGGGGCAAAATAGGTCTTGTTGGTTAGAGAGGGGTAAACATGTGTTTATACTTGTTATAGAATGTAGAAATTAAATATTCAGAGCCCTCAGGAAACTCCTGCCTGTCCAGGTTAGTTTCCAGTCGCATGGTGATATATGTCAGGTAAAATGCTTTGAGATTGGGAAGGGCTATTAATGATTCCCGTCACTCGTCAATGAACATAAGATACCGGAAGCCATAACGGTAAACCATCCTAGCGGTCGGCATAGTCACGAGTTAGAAAACATCTATTTAGAGTCGATGGCGAAGTGATTAAAATACCACGCAAAGTTGTCGCTTAATAAAAAAAAAGAAAAAAGATGCGTCAATCAGTTTTTAAAAGAACAACAACAAAAGCGCATTCCATAAACATTATCCTGCTTGGAAGTCTCTCGAGTAAGTTAGAATGCTTTCCTGTTTAGTATTAACTAAACAAAACTTAATAATCTAGGCTGTAATGTTAGAGCACCGGAAGACCGAAATTGTTTTCTTTCCGAGCGCCATCTGGCGGTGAGCTACTACAAAAGTTCGGCAAACTCGTACTTATGATCAAATTTGGTGCCACTGTTTAGGAAAAAACATAAATATACATCTCGCGCATCGGCTAAAGACGGTTCAGTGGAAGTCAGTCACCGAAGCGAAAGTCTGGTTAAAGAAAAGAAGAAAGCGTATTATGTTAACTGCTTTACTAGAATTAAATCTTGAGGATAATTGTAAAAAAAAACAACAAACGTTTCGAAATATAGCTCGCGCAATCCGCACAAATCGCGTTAAATCACTTTCTTCTGCAAGGCTAGAGAACAATTAAGGAAGAATGGTAAATGTCCACCCTCGGGGGCTAAATGTTGGGCCAAAACGACGAAGTTTCGGCAGAGACAGCGAGTAAGAAACGAAATACTCAGTGATGGAGAGGGTAGAGTGGAAGGCTGCGCGAGAGGGAAAATCAGTCGGTCAGGTGGACTGCGCTGGTCGACTTCCGGTTGTGGTGACCGGTGTAGGGTCAGGGTTGGCCGAGCACAAACACCCTCACATCTAACTAGCCCCATTATTTTTCGACTGTTTACGATATATATATCCACCTGCTGATGCTGTTGTTGTTTATAAAGTCGGGGGCGTCGTATACTCTTCAGCAGCCTAGCAAACAAAAACTTCGTTCGTGAAAAATCAGTCTGGCCGGGAGGGGTCGGGCGATAACGCGACACCGGTTACGTACGGCGCCTTGCGCAGACATGGCGGCCTTTACCCGACTCCGAGTACTCCAAGTACCCCGCGGAACAGCGGGATGCTCAGGCATCGTCTTAAACGGAAGAAATACGGGGTAGCGGTTAGAGTGGGTGGGTGGGTGGTGGGGGGGGGTAGAGCGGGGTGTGTGGAGAAAAATGCACCGGATAAACCGCGAAGGAAACTTATCCATCGAGTAGCGGGATAATCTGGGCGCCAGAGGCTTAGTCTAGATTAGGTGCTGAACAAAAATTAACGATAAGGGGGTAATGGAACACGAGCTACCGCCTTAGATCAAGAGCTCTGAGGACGAGATTATCGTCCCCACCTATGAGAAGCCTGGGCTGTTGAACATCCCTTGTGCGTCTGCGCGTGTCAGGATCGTATCTCGACTTTAGAAACAACATTATTATCTTTTAGTGGGGTTGTGTGTGTGTGTGTTTTCTTAAACCGAGAAAATCAGCCGGAAATTAGACGCTACTAGTAGCAGCGGACGTTCTACAGTACCACCACCCCCGCCTCTCCCTCTGATGATAATGACTGACTGGGAGCTTGTTTTTGTAGACTCTGTATTCCAATGGTTGTTCAGACGCACTTGGTGACTGAATACTTGGTTTTCATACCCCTGCTCCTCAAATTGGTGACCACCCTGTTTGTGTTGTGGTTCTCATTTCTCCAGCATCAGGGGCCCCACTGTCTGGTCTTTACTCTTAATCCAGGTCCTCGAGTGCGGAAGAAGTAATCATGTTTTGGAGAGCATTAAAATATATATATATTTTTTTTCTTTCTTCTTTTCAGTAGTGTTTACTAGGATTGAGACCTTTTCCCTGTGGTTACTGTACTGCGAGATGTTTCGTCAAAGCGAAACTTGAAAGGCAGAGGAGGGGACATTAAGTACAAGACACCGGGGTCGAGCCAGTTAAGCGGCTTAGTTGATTTTTGGCGAATCTTCCGGCCGCTGGGTCGATGAATAAAATACAGTGAAGACAGACAGCGATCAACCAAACTAATAAACAAAACTTGTCTTTGTAGATTATTTCTTCTATCCACCACCACACAGTCCAACTTATATAACTCCGACTCCATGGACCCCGGAAAGCCGTGTCCATCTTCCGCGCTAAAATTCCCTAGACCTATAACCGAACTACGACGACGAACAGAGGCCTCGTCATCGTTCGTAAACTGAAGGGAGCGACAGTGGAGAAAATGGCGGGCGGGATCTTCCCGGCATGCAATGAAACGCCAAGGTCAGGCCCTGAAAGTTCCGGCGGTGCTAACCCATCGCTCGTCTGAAAAGTAAAGGGCGACAACTGGCGCCTCCTTTCAATCAGCCAACGAGCGTAGTTAGCAACACGCCAGAACCCCGGCTGATTCCCCAGTTGGCCTCGAACGTCTCTCCGCAGTAAATCTCCTTCCTTCCGGTTTTGCTTTTAAGAGACGAGAGTTCTCGGAGTGAAGCGGCGCGACCGGGTAACCCCGTTGCTATCTGGTCCCGCCAATATGTCGGTGGTGGTGGTGGTTGGGGGGGGGTGGTCTCGCAAATGTTTTATCAGTTTGGAAACTTGACCGACTAGGACATCGAAATCTGAATTCCTCGCTGTAAGCAAAAACGATATTTCGTAGTGCTGTTTAAAGCGGATCTCCCCCCGTTGTTTGCTTCCACCCTTTCACTACCGACTGGTTTCCCCGGTTCGGGGTTGCAAAGCTTTAATTCCCTGTTCTTTTAAAAACATTAACCTTCCCCCAACCAAAAGGAGCGTGTGTGTGTGTGGGGGGGGTCAGATATTCGACATTTACATAACTATTTCACTTAACAACCCAACATGGAAGGATAACAGAAAAGTAAATCTGTTAATGAGAAGCCTGGTGGGAAAAGAAACCAAAAGTTTTGCGAAGTTTCTGCTGCGCTGAAAAGTGTGAAATATCGATATCGGTCTACAGATGTGGTAACATGTCTGTTTAGGACGAAGAGCCCTCTGCGGTGACTGCTCGGCCCGGGCGCTCAGTAGAAATGGGATTGGCCATAGGAACAAACAATTCCAGCTAACCCTCCATGCAGACTTATCGCCGAAGCCTGGTAAACGTGCAGACACACGTGGAGAAAACAAACAAAGTGTAAAAAGCCTGTTGTTTTTTGTGCAGGCGGAGTTGATCTCGTGCAACAGATTTTGTTGGTTTTTTTTTTTTTTGTAATAAAGAGATCTGAGCTTTAATTTGTCCCGTTTGTTCAGCTAAAGCCGCCATTTTTGCACGCCAGCAGCGTCGTAATGGCGCAGCGGTGATGGGTGTGTAGTACGCTGACGTGACGGGGAGTTTAAATAGCCGAGAGGAAGAATCACAAGATCGGTTCCTCATAACCTCGTCGGGAAAAAAAAAAAAAAAAATGGCGCATCTGAACCGTAATATGCAACTGAAGCGACGTAAGAATTAGCAGGCATAAGATCCGTCACTAAATCGAAACACTCCCATTATCGTGGACCCTCAAAGTTTCCTCTTTTTTAAAGGTGCAAAAAAACAAACAAAAACATATGGGTTTACCCGAGTTTTGTCAGTGATGGATGATAACAAAGAGAGACGAAACCAAGGAGAGGAAGAGGACGTACGAAGACAGTCCGCTGTCTTTCTTTATGAGAACACCGCTAATGCGGCCGCCATCTTGTGTCTGTTCGCTTAGAGTCTTCACGAGTCACTCGTGGCGAACAGATTTGCTGTCGGCAGACGCGTGTTTCTCGTTAGAAAAACCCGATCTTTCTAGCTTTTACTGCAGGCGTGCATGTGTAATTGATGCATGTTTTAAATGAATATAAAGGAACTATAAAAAAAAAAACAAACCAAGAGTTCAGCCATTTTATAAAGATGGCAACCCCACTGATTATGAAGGTTCTGTGTTGGTCCTTATAATATGTTTCACTAAAATGGAAGATGTAGTTTTAGAATCTAGGGTAATAATTAACCAAATTCTCCAATCTAAAGATCCGTGCATTTCAGATGCAAATAAAGCAAATGAAATTTTTGAGTTAAGTTTTTTTTAAAGTTTCACTTTTCTTAAAATATATCCTTGGTTTGCCCACTTCTTGAACACGCTATACAGGTGTAGAGTTCTTGGTTAAGAGCGGATGTGGGATTATTAGAGTTCAGCATAAATTTACCAGAATATTTCCCGGTCCTAAGCCTTTTGAACATGCTAAATGATTTAAAATATTACATCGAGGATCGATTTTACATTTTAGACCTTAAAGGGGAGACCTAATGAAAGTGTGCAGAATAAGCCAGGATGTTCCTAGCTAACAGTGGGGCAGAATGGAATTGCTTAGAAAAATTGGCAAAACAAAACAACCTCCCCCCATGAAATAATAGAAATTCGTTAATATAATTGATTGGAAACCTTACCATTCGTCAGTGGTCCCGTCATAGCATTCCACGTTGAAGATGGTCGTCACACCATTAAAGCCGCCGATGGTGAAGATCATGTCGTCAATAACCTAGGAAAAGCAAGTTTGGCTAGCGAGATTATCAGGTGTGGGATTACTGGGATTAAATGTAGACAAACAAAAAACCTAAACGGGCTTTACATGTGAAAATAGATAAATAATATTAGAGTATTTTTTAAAATTTCTGTTGGTTGAAAACAGGGAAGTAAAACCAACAAATAGGTAAGGTAGGAAGATCTCTCTCTCTCTCTGTACTGACGTCACATCTCTCTCTCTCTCCTCTCTTCTTCTCTCTCTCTCTCTCTGTACTGACGTCACATCTCTCTCTCGCTCTCTCGTAATGACGTCATATCTCTCTCTCCGTAATGACGTCACAATCTCTCTCTCCATCTCTCTCTCTCTGTCTCCATCTCTCTCACTCTCTGCTCTCTCTCTTCACTCTCTCTCTCTCTCTCTCTGCTCCATCTCCACATCGCTCTCTATCTCGCTCCGCTCCTCTCTCTCATCCTCTCTCTCTCTCTCCTCTTTTTTTTTTTTTTTTTTTCTCTCTCTCGCTCTCTCCGTAATGACGTCCTCTCTCTCTCTCCGTAATGACGTCACATCTCTCTCTCCATCTCTCTCTCTCTGTTTCTCTCTTTCCATCTTTCTCACTCTCTCTCTCTCTCTCCTCTCTCCCTCTCCTCGCTCTCTCTCTCTCCTGTACTGACGTCACATCTCTCTCTCGCTCTCTCCGTAATGACGTCACATCTCTCTCTCGTCTCTCTGTTAAATTAAATCTCTTAAATTTATGCTGTTAGTTCCTATACTTTTCCATTTATTTCGACTAAATTAGTCTGATAGGGTTGGTATACTATTTGGTCTGAACCTTAAATGTCGCAGACAGTCTTCCATCACACGCTTTGAATGCTAAGAGTAAGCCCTAAGAGGGCCTGCCCTTATTAGCGGGGCTTCTAGTCAGATTTATCAAAACCACAATCTGCAGAAATTTAAAAAAAAAAAAAAAACCTCTCTAACCGTGGTAAATTAAGCAACTGTTTCATGGGGTGGGTGGGTGTGTGACGATGACTTATCAACAGATTCCTGCTGCCCGTTTCTGTGTTGGGTTTTTTTGTAAACATGTTTTTTACTAAAAAATATAAGACGCTGACGATTTTTTTTTTTGTCTTTATTTGGCCGAGAAATGACTAGACAGACGTCCTTATTATTGGTACCGAAGACTTGCCTGAGGCTATCATCGCCGCCCCCGTTGGCCCGGCGACCAAGGCCGACCGTGAGGTAGGAGAAGAGAAATTGATCTGCTTCTGTAAAGTTCTCAGTTATAACGTGATGATCTATTTCGCGGTCTTTGTGTATAGAGGTGAAACTCGCCAAAACTTTTCACGCGTTCATATCTCCTCCCGCGCTAATATACGTGTAAATAATAATCATTACAAATGAAATAGGAATTTCTTTTTGTTTTGTTTTTTTTTTTGCTTTCTCAAGACCCCGATGTCGTCGAGAAACCGACGAACGTGAATACACATTTGAGAGAGAGAGAGAGAGAGAGAGAGAGGGAGAGAGAGAGGACTACGCGAAACACAAACAGCAGCAGCAGCAGGCAGCAGGATAGCTTATTACGATGCATCATCATCCCTGGGAATAAGGAAAGCACTTTCCAGCGTAAATAGAAATCATCGCAATCCGTGTTTTTCCGCTCGAGAAGATTATATGTCTCTGAGAAACGGTTTTAGGAAAGCAAGCAAACAAACTTGGCCATGTAAGTGGCGTATTTCTAAACAAAATAAAAGCTATAAAAATATCTATTTTTAAAGCTATTCGCACACACACATATATATATAATAGGGAGAATACCGGCAGACATGGAGGAAAGACTATGTCGCTGAAGGTTTGTCTAGTCTAGACGATACACCCGAGCGATGGTATCAGGCTCAGAAATATTTATCGGTATATTTACAGGTCGGTGTTTCTTAGATAGCGCCGGACCACCCACGTAAGAAGAGTAGATAAAGTACTCTGGGTCGCCCATAAATTCTTTCTCTTTTTTTTTAACCTCCTCACCTCCCCCCTAAACCCTTCTCTCTCTCTCTCTCTCTCTCTCTCTCTCTCTCTCTCTCTCTCTTCTGTACTGACGTCATATTTCTCTAATGACGTCATCGCTCTGTACTAGCGTCATATTTCTCTAGTGACGTCATCTCTCTCTGTACTAGCGTCATATCTCTAGTGACGTCGTCTCTCTCTCTCTCTGTACTGACGTCATAGTTCTCTGGTGACGTCATCTCTCTCTCTGTACTAGCGTCATATCTCTAGTGACGTCGTATCCCTCTCTGTACTGACGTCATAGTTCTCTAGTGACGTCGTCTCTCTCTCTGTACTGACGTCATCTCTCTCTCTCTCTCTCTCTCGTATTTATTTCGTTAACGTAAAGGGGTGAGGGAAAAATGGTTCTCCTGAATTCTACGTAAACGTAAATAAATCAACTTTTAACAAGTTTAAATTCTTTTTAAATTCTTACAGTTCCGGAAGTAACGCACCCCCACCAAATGACATCACCAGCGTCCACTTCTGTGATTCGTTAGGCGGCACCCGATAGATGGCTGCCGACCGGTTTCAGAATAATCGTTTTGGTAAATCGCATTAGCACCCGGCACTAGATTCGGCTGCCAGGTTTGGGATCATTATAAAAATTAACCTTGGTGCTCGGGTCTTAAGTGCAGAACAGGTGGTAAGAAAAATCTGTCTGTTGGCTGACAGTTTTTCCTATGGTCGCCGGCCGGGATTCGCACTCACCAACACGCTAACACTGCGCCTGGGTGTCCCTTTATATTTAAGAAACTTTACTTTCATTTCCGGACGTTGGCAAAGCAACAGTAGTTATAATTTACGCTGCCCTTCCTCCTCATTTATTCTCCCCCCCCCCGGGAAGGTCCCAGTGTCAGAAACGAGGATATTCTGCTTCGACGAGATGAATAAATGCAAACTTTAACGAGTTAAGTCAGCTGTTGTGGCGACGTTCGTTTGTTCAACTCGGTTACTTTAACTCCACGCCCTCTCTATCACTCCCTGACAGATTTTAATTACGGCTTTTCTTCGAAACACTTAAAATACGGCCAAACATACTGAAATAAAAAAACCAGTCAAAGACGTAGAAAAACGTACTTTAAGGCATCCATTGAAAATCGGTTTTCCAAGACAATACAATTGCAAGAAGGAATTTTTTTTAAAAAAAAACTGAAATATTACAAGCAAGATAGCATCTCTGTTGCTTCTTAAGCCGATGAAGCCTTCCCCCCACTTTACAATAATTCTTAGTTCAAAAGCATTTCTCTAGGAAACAAAAATGCAGGTTTTTTTCTCATTTCTTCAACCTTCATCTTTCTCTTCTGATAATGCGATTATTGTAGATCCTACCCTTTCCGCATTTTCGGTAGACCTAACAATATATATATAGACCTAACAAATATATACATGTAGACCTAACAATGTATATATATATATACATATAGACCTAACAATATATATATATACATGTAGACCTAACAATGTATATATATATATACATCTAGACCTAACAATATATATATATATACATGTAGACCTAACAATGTAAATATATATACATGTAGACCTAACAATATATATATACATGTAGACCTAACAATATATATATATACATGTAGACCTAACAATGTAAATATATATACATGTAGACCTAACAATATATATATATATACATGTAGACCTAACAATGTATATATATATACATGTAGACCTAACAATGTATATATTATATACATGTAGACCTAACAATGTATATATATACATATAGACCTAACAATATCTATATATATATACATGTAGACCTAACAATGTATATATATACCTATAGACCTAACAATATATATATACATGTAGACTAACAATGTATATATATATACATGTAGACCTAACAATATATATATATATATACATGTAGACCTAACAATGTATATATATATACATGTAGACCTAACAATGTATATATATATACATGTAGACCTAACAATGTATATATATATATACATATAGACCTAACAATATATATATATATATATACATGTAGACTAACAATGTATATATATATATACATGTAGACCTAACAATGTATATATATATATATATACATATAGACCTAACAATATATATATATACATGTAGACCTAACAATGTATATATATATATACATATAGACCTAACAATATATATATACATGTAGACCTAACAATGTATATATATATACATGTAGACCTAACAATGTATATATATATACATATAGACCTAACTATATATATGTACGTATTTCAGGATTTTCGTTTGTCTTAATTCCTTGTGTCCGAATGAACATTATAGTAATAAAGACTAAGCAATAGTAGTAAGTATATCGAAGACTAACTGTGACTATATTAAGAGTAATTAGAAGTACCAAGCCATGCTAACGCTACGGCTAAACAGCTTGAGGACACAACTAATAATACTAGCCAGTTAGGGTATTCGCTCGCAAATAAACTTTCCTAACTAATAATTAAAAGAGATCTTTGGACGTTTTTGTCTTGTTTATTCTTTCTTCGAACAGACAGACAGACAGCCGGACGACCGATAGGCCAGGTCGGATTGCTGCAGACGGGAGGCGAAGAACGATCGGCCGCGATGGCTGGACGGACTAAGTAGGAGACGGGAGGGAGAGATTCCAGTACACGGTAAACAAGTCGATGCCGGCCGCGCAAACGAGGTCTGGCTCACCGGAGACTTTCTAAGAGAATTCCTTCTTTTTGCCTGATTAATTTCACCGCTGGCGCGAAGCGAAATAATAATAATAAAGAGTTCTTTTCTTTTTTTTTAAAAAAAAGAGAGAAAACGACCTTATCGACTTTTTATTCATTTAAAAAAAAAAAAAAGATTTCGAAAAAGAAATCCGTCAAATGTTGAACTAATGAAATAAATATTAAAGGATAACGAGTTTTTGATGACTTCCTAAAGAGGTTTGAAAATATGGCTTCGGGATAAATATCTTGTTCAGTTTTTTCTTTCCTTTGCCATTTATAGTCAATTTAAATAAGTAAATAAAAAGGAGAGAAATAAACCAGATATGATTTTTTAAGATATTAAAAGAACCCTGAGAGTTTAAATAAATAGTTATTATTTACAAGTAGCTGGCTTCATTTCGGGGAAGGAATTCTTCTTGTTTCTCTAAAAATTTGTTGTTGATTTTCATTAAAATCAGATTTCAGTTTTATATGTTGAATTTGCGCGCTTTACGGAGAGAGAGAGAGAGAGAGAGGATACGAGAGAGAGATGAGGAGAGAGAGAGAGGAGAGAGAGATATGACGTCAGTAAGAGAGAGATTCAGATTGAGAGAGAGTTGACGTCCCTAAAGAGAGAGATGACGTCAGTACAGAGAGAGATATGACGTCAGTACAGAGAGAGAGATGACGTCAGTGCAGAGAGAGATATGACGTCAGTAAGAGAGAGATTCAGATTGAGAGAGAGAGAGAGTGACGTCCTAAAGAGAGAGATGACGTCAGTACAGAGAGAGTATGACGTCAGTACAGGAGAGAGGATGACGTCAGTGCAGAGAGAGAGATATGACGTCAGTAAGAGAGAGATTCAGATTGAGAGAGAGATGACGTCACTAAAGAGAGAGATGACGTCAGTACAGAGAGAGATATGACGTCAGTACAGAGAGAGATTCAGATTGAGAGAGAGTTGACGTCCCTAAAGAGAGAGATGACGTCGTACAGGAGAGAGAGAGGAGAGATTCAGATTGAGAGAGAGAGAGTTGACGTCACTAAAGAGAGAGATGACGTCAGTACAGAGAGAGATATGACGTCAGTAAGAGAGAGATTCAGATTGAGAGAGAGTTGACGTCCCTAAAGAGAGAGATGACGTCAGTACAGAGAGAGAGAGAGAGGAGAGAGAGAGAGAGAGATTCAGATTGAGAGAGAGAGATTAAAATGGTGGTAAAACCTTCTTTGCGGTCCTATCATCATCAACCTCATTTCATCATTTGTTGGATATTTCAAAGCTCTGCATAGAGGAAAGATGCCTAGTAGGACGATAAAAAAAGATAGTGAAGAATAATAAATGGTAATATTCATGCGCAGAATTTCCCTCATAAATATAAGGACAATGTCTCAACTCTTTGAAGTAGGAAGAAAGGAAATAATGAAAAGCCTAAGTGATTCGGTTATCGACCGAATACGTGATTTTAAAAAGAGAGAGAGAGAGAGAGGAGAGAGAGAGGAGAGAGAGAGAGAGAGAGGAGGAGAGAGAGAGAGAGAGAGAGAGGAGGATGCTTTAAAAATCAAATCTTCAAAGAATTTATGAAGTTTTGTTTCTTTTTTATTGGGTATAAAATTTCGCAACTATGATTGCAATCGTTGCACTGATAAAAATCACCTTTGAAAATAATAGCATTGAGTTTCAGTTGGCATGAACGGGAGACAAGAAGTAAACAAAACTACGCGGACCTTATATTCAGTGGGAGTGGGTAAGGAAGGATAACTCTGAAGTAGTTTAGGAACATGCTGAATTAAGACAAAGGAAAATATTTCTTTTGAAGAAAAAAAACAACTAACAAATTATTACGTTGTGATAAATAGTTTAGGTTTCACTTGAGTATAGTTCACAGCCTATCGATAATAATAATACTTAAAAACAATTACTTCAAAGAAAAGTTACAACTTTGATTTTAAAACATTGCTACTGTTCGACTCTTTTTAAATACATATAAAATAACGTAAAAGAATAGTCTTAGACTAGTAGATTTACTGTATGAAGTGCCACCATTTGTGTTTGATCTACTATGACGTCATTTATTTCGCGCGATATATATATGACGTATGTTATGTGCGTTTCGTTTGAAATTATTCATTTGGAAGCAAACAATCGTGTCCGCAGCCCCTTACGAGCCTGGTTCTGACGTTATTGTGTTCAGGTTGTAGACATTCTGAACTATCGTCCTTAACACTCCACCAACGAAAGTTTTGTCTTTTTCCGTGTCGTCGGTGAAGAAGATTCCGATGGTAAGCAGATAACCAAACGAGTTATTATCCAGTTAAATGAGATTCCGCTGGGTGGTGGTGGTGGGGGTCTGCCCGGAAGGAATATTAACGGATCTGCTTGTTTAAATATGCACGTTGTTCTATTTCTAGTTTCCTTTTTTTGGAGGGAGGGGGAGGTGAATGATGTAAATGACTTCCGCACGAGGGAGCTGTACGGGTTCGCTTCGTTATATATTTTTATTATTATTATTATATTATTTTTAGCAATTTTGGCAAAAAACCTCAAAATTTTTTTTTGTTGCCAAAACTCGCGAGAAGAGCGAAGATAATAAACTCAGACGTTTCGTCAAGTCGCCCGAGGGCTGTAAAGTCGAGATCGGGGGGGGGGGGCGAAACTCCTCATCTTCTTCGAGACCGGGGAAGACGGCGCCCAGCCAGGTGTGACCACAGACTTGGTGCGCAGTATCCCCTCCCCCGAGCCAGGCCGAGTTCGCCGTCAGCCGAAGGGCCATTCCCGCGATAGCAGGTCAGACCACCCGAGACCCCGGTCGCGCCCTTCTGGTGGTGGGACTGGATATACTTGGCTTTGGGCTCGGCTTCTGTTAATTTCCAACCCTGCCATAACAACCGCGTATTTAAAATTTAAAAAAAAAAATGGTAGGGGGCTGGCGCGTGCTAATGGACGTAGCAACCCGGGGTTTTCGCAACACACCACGGTCCGGTCATCTATTCAAATTCGCGCGTCCATATTGTGCGACGGCCATCACGTGTCCAGACTGTCTTTAACGCCCTCCCGTCCCTCCCCAACTCGCATGCCGGGATTAGGTATCCGCTGCACTTTTCCCCTTGTTTTATTATCCTTACCTCAATTGCAAAGTTACTTCTGGGATTGTACATTTCGGGTATGGACTGCCACGTGTTGGTGTTGGGGTTAAATCTCTCCCCGGTGTTCATCCGGGTGATGCCATTGAAACCTCCCAGAGCGTAAATGCAGCCACGGTAGCTTATCACGCCGACACCGCTCCGCCGGTTCCTCATCGGCACGATTAGCGTCCACTGGTTGATTTCCGCGTCATAGTACTCGGCAGAATTCAGGCATTCCTGGCCATTGAACCCTCCGCAGATGTAGATCTTTTCTGGTAGAAAAAAGGAAAGAATTTCGATCGTTAAATTGGTCTTTGTCTAGAGGAAAGGAGAGCGCGCGCGCGCACACACACACACACACACACACACACACACACACACACACACACACATATGGCGTGAATAAAAAGAGAGAGATGACGTCAATATACAGAGAGGTGACATCAGTATACACACAGAGAGAGAGGTCGTCAATATACAGAGGTGACGTCAGTATACAGAGAGAGAGAGAGAGATGACGTCAATATACAGAGAGGTGACATCAGTATACACAGAGAGAGAGAGAGGTCGTCAATATACAGAGAGGTGACGTCAGTATACACAGAGAGAGATGACGTCAATATAAAGAGAGAGGTGACGTCAGTATACACAGAGAGAGATATGACGTGAATATATATAGAGAGAGATGACGTGAATATAAAGAGAGAGGTGACGTCAGTATACACAGAGAGAGAGATGACGTCAGTATACACAGAGAGAGATGACGTCAATATACAGA
The DNA here is from genome assembly GCA_018389105.1 of Nautilus pompilius. Taxonomy (NCBI): domain Eukaryota; kingdom Metazoa; phylum Mollusca; class Cephalopoda; order Nautilida; family Nautilidae; genus Nautilus; species Nautilus pompilius. Next base: position 190,451 of record JACATO010002232.1, read on the forward strand.
GAGAGGTGACATCAGTATACACAGAGAGAGATGACGTCAATATACAGAGAGAGGTGACGTCAGTATACACAGATAGAGAGATGACGTCAATATACAGAGAGAGGTGACGTCAGTATACACAGAGAGAGAGAGGAGAGAGGTCGTCAATATACAGAGAGGTGACATCAGTATACACAGAGAGAGAGATGACGTCAATATACAGAGAGAGGTGACGTCAGTATACACAGAGAGAGAGATGACGTCAATATACAGAGAGAGGTGACGTCAGTATACACAGAGAGAGAGATGACGTCAATATACAGAGAGAGGTGACGTCAGTATACACAGAGAGAGAGATGACGTGAATATAAAGAGAGAGGTGACGTCAGTACACACACACACACGCGCGCGCGCGCGCACTTTCTTGAAATGTCTCAAGTTTCCGTCAACGGAGACAAGATATTTTTTTAAACGAGTGGCTCAGCTATCGGTTTTTTTCGTTTCAGCCCTATAATGAGTTGAAAACGATGGTTTAGAAATAAGGGTTAGGGATTAGGGAGCAGAAATCGGTCAGGATTAAGGTTAAAAATCAAGTTAGTCGAACTTATGGTTAAGGTTAAGTTAGGTCCGGGAATTATGATCGAGGTTTAGGGCGAAAATAAGTGTCAGAAATAAGAAAGGGAAATTAAATGTCAGGGTTAGTGCTGGATTTAACCATCGAGGATTAGGGATTAGGTGCTAGGGGCTTGGGGTACAAACAATGCTCAGTATTAGAAGAGAAAACGCGATTCTCACATTAGGCTCAGGTTGGACTAGCTGAAATTAGACGTTAGTGTTAGACTACATTTATGAGTTGTGGCAGGGATTAGAGGCTAGAATTAGGGTTGAAATAAAACAAAAATATAGATAAGGCTATTGACAGGATATAAGACTGCGATTATTTAATTAAATACTTTCGGTTAGTTTAAAAGAACCGGGTGCTGATGTTCTTATTCTTGGCCTGCGTATATGCGGAGAATTTATAAGTACATCATTATATACGCATATATGTCAGTCTGCCTGATTGGAGATTTTGCTCAATGAAAACAAGATTTAAAAATATAGCAGATTTTTCGGATGATTGATTTCCTGTTCGACCTGCGTACAGTTTTTCGAGAGATATCGTAATTTCCGTAAGCCGCATCTATATAGATCACCGCGCGGGGGGGGGGCAACCGAAGCGTCATCTATTTGAGAGGTGATGAGGAGGAAGCGAAAGTTAGCAAATCTGCTTCTCCACCATAAATTTTCTGTGGGGGTCTCTCTCTAGAATTCCGACTCTGAAAGTGAAATGTTCATCCATTCCGTGCTACCCAACCTCTATTACAGTCGTGATTGCTCAGAACAACAGTTTCATCTTGAAGAACCGTGGGTAGAAGCATAGATAAATCGAACATTATACAGGTGTATACTGGGGCTCTGTTTAGGCGGAACTTTCAAGGCACATCAGTTGTTTATCCCCCCAAACACACACACACACACACACAATTTTTATTCTCTTTAAAGCCAGAATCCGGTTACCGTACATAAGTGAAAAAAGTCGGGCACTGCTTACAAGACCTGCTTAAGGGGTTCGTTATTACAGGGGTACAAATTTACACCGTCTTATCCAGCTACCGTATATGTGATTAGTCAGGCGGCTTCTAACACATTAAGATATATGAGACATAAAAGATTCTTTCTAAACAGGGAGACCTTTCTTGGGGTTCGAGGTTGTTGGTCGCCCCACCGCCATCCCTTATTTTTGACTGGTACATTACTGGGTGACTTCTCAGCATGACGTCACGTACGAATTTGTTTTTAATTTGATGAAGAGGGCGAAGTACTTAACACTGGAGCAGGTGTGAAGTAGTTGATAAGTGAAACCTTCCCATGTATATATATATATATATATATTTTTTTTTTTTTTAATTTTTAAAATTGATTCCTCTATTGCTTTTGCAGACTTCAAAACGCTTTAGAAGTCACTTCGTTATTGTGATTTATCTCTTAGGGGAGGAGAGGGGGAGGTAATTAAGATAAAATTATAACTGCTGGTTTTCTTTCTCCGTCTCATAGAAGAAAATTGGAACTTCAAGTGCAGGATGAGATAACATGAGGCTACGTCGCGCTCGCTCTCTCGGTATTCCTTAGACCGGCTTCTCAGAGAAGTATATCACGATAAAGATGTAGCTCGTGCTGTTTTAATTGCGTCTACATATACGCAATATCTTTTTTAATGTCCTCATTCGAAGAGGCTGTACCTTCAGATCACCTGTTTGCAGGGAGTGGAGGGTAATGTAAGAAGAGTTTGTGTCAAGGATATTAAATGTAACTAAAGAAGTAGAATATTTCAGTGTGTGTGTGTGTGGTTTGATTTTCGTTTTGTTGTTGTTTTTTCCAATCTTTAGTGATAGTTTCTCTAGACTGTCAGAAAGGTAAGAAGCACGCACAGACACATTCTCGCACCTGACATTAATTTTTGTGCGAGCAGAAAACGCGATTAACGCTTTTCCATGGCAATACAGTGCTTGCTGGGCACTCCATTTGCCTTCTGATATTGTGGGCCGGAATGAGCAGGCCTACCATCCGGTTAAAGACTTCGATAGCGATAATTATTCGTGCGCTACGGATCCCATAAAGGGCAAGAGGAGTGAGGTAATCTAGTTTTAACTTGGATCAGATAAAAGAAAGAGAACATTTAGACTTCTTGTCGGGCCACTTTGTTTTAGGTAATCGAAATATTCTCGTCCTTGGCCAACGCAAGCCGGACGAGACAAGCACTGCCTGTAGGATGCCGCTTTAATTCCCAGATTTATATTTCTGCATATCCGACTTACGTAAAATATGACTATCGGTTTGTGTTTTTTTTGTTTTTTTTTAATGGGCCAAAACAAAGGGAAAAGGGGACAGAACTCGCAAATGTCATTATCTTTGCCGCCTAGAAGGAAGAAAATAAGTAAGTTTTTTTTTTTTTTAGAAGTTGTTGGATTAAATCTGAGTTACACCGAAATTATTTCAAAAACAGCCGGGGTGGTTTATATTGGGTGCTGACGCACTTTCTCCGAAATTCTGTTTACGGTTCTAAAAATGGCCTCTTAACTACGATATCAGGTACATACATCGTTATAACACCCGCCAGGCTCCCAGCGACAAGCGAAAAATGGATGGTTTAAGAAAAGGGGTCCGACGGGGAGCGGGGGGGGGGTAGATTTTATTGAAATATCAGAAATCACTTTTTGAAACAGAAAAAAAAAAGAGGGGAGTTACATGAACAACAACACCTGTTCAGGTAGCCGAGCGCTAACTCAAACAGCGCTTCACTACGTATTAAGATCGCCAGGTAAAGAAAAGGGGGAGATTTTATCTAATTTATCTGACCGCATCTCCCCGGCCCTTTCAGCTTTAAATACGTGGGTCAGACAGGGACGAGTTGGGTAATGTGGAGGGACGCGGTAATGGCCGCCACTCGCGTGCCGTCTGACCTGTGGCCGAACGAGGATTTTTTCCGTTTTTCTTTATTATTATTATTATTATTATTTATTTTTTTTTTTTAAATCTTACTTTCGTTTTTAGTAAACAGCAGTCATGCCGCCCCCTCCCACACACATTTCCCACTCCGTCGCTCCCCTTCCCCTGTTTCCAGCAAATTCGTAGACTCCTTTACGTCATCGTCTCGAAAAAATTCTCAAAGAAAATTCGGTGGAAACAAAAACAGAAACAGGAAAAAAAAAAAAAAAAAAAAATGGTTTACAGCCGCCGTCAAAGTCGCGGCGGGAACGCCGCGGGCAGACGACTCGGGCTCGCGCAGACGTCGTCTGCTGCTCTCGGTGGCAATTCGCTGTAACGCGGAACGCGAAGCGCTCGTGCTGAGCGCGTCGGTGCAGGCCGGCCTGGTAAACAGGAAGCGTTCGTGACGAGGAATCTGACCTTGAAAAGAGGATGGAGAGTTTTGGTTTTACGGAGGAACTCCAGTCAAAACACCACCACCGCGGCCAATGGCGCCGTGGACGGTGAGGAAGGGCCTGGGAGGGGAGGGGAGAGAAAACCAGTAAACAGGTTCGTGTTGATGCCTCCTCGCCACCCGACGGGCTGCTTTTAGCCATTAGATGGCCTCAAAAGGGTGGGGGGTGTTTCCCAACCCCCCTCTCCCTCTAACCTCCCCCCCCACCACCGCCGCCATCTTTCCGAAAAGTTTTCGGAAGGAAAACAAAGTAGAATATTTACAGATTCAAAGGAAACTTTCATAGTCGTCAAAAAGAGCCAGAGAGAGAGAGAGATATGACGTCAGTACAGTGAGAGAGAGATGACGTCAGTACAGACAGAGAGACGGATGACGTCAGTACAGTGACAGAGAGAGAGATGACGTCAGTACAGAGAGAGATATGACGTCAGTACAGTGAGAGAGAAAGAGAGACGGATGACGTCAGTACAGAGAGATATGATGTCAGTACAGTGAGATTGAGAGACGGATGACGTCAGTACAGTGAGAGAGAGGGGGATGACGTCACCGACCAATTGAATAAACAAAACCAAACAGCTACAGCCATCTTGTATTCGTAACTAATAAACGATTAGACGTTTTTTCCCATTCGTTGCCCTTACAACCGAGTGAGTAGTTTCTGCCGTTAATTTAATCTAATAGGAAAATTTTCATTAACTCGCATTGTCACGCCAGCCGGAAAATGGTCTGACAAGTTTTTGTTGCCTGCCGAAGTCGTTTGTCTTGTTGTTGACTGCTCCCAAGTGTTTTTCAGGTAGGATTTTAAACCATAAAGCAACTCCAGCGGTGAGCAGTCGGAATGGCTACCGATTCCAGAGCACCTCCGATAGAAGGCGCTGCAAGTAAATATTCTTTAGACGAACCCTGACGCGCAAAGAGATCGCCATATAGTTACCATTCACGGTTTTCGGATCAGGCTTTGTACAGGAAATCCTGTCGATCGTTCAGGGAAAGGTAAATGCAACTCATATCTGTAACCTACCCAAGATAGCAGAATTATATAAACCCGACCACGAAATTTTCGGCTCCGTACCTGCTAAGAGTAGGCAGGAATTCATCATGACCTATTCAGCGCTGCAAGGGGAACAACTCTGTCTATTTTAATTTCCATCACCACTTACTGCCATGCACGATATGTCCGATTCATTTACATTTCTCGATGTAAAACATTTGGTCCTATAACAACAAACCCGAGGTAAAACTTCAGCCAGTCGGTAAGAAACAACCTCTGAGAAACCAGACCAACAATCCCGTTGAATCTTTATTCATACTCTATATGATCGAAACTTAAAGAGTCCTTTAAAGTGAATCTACTTTGAACCGTTTCTAACATTTCAGAATCTTTCCTTAAGCATAGGTTTACCAAACTAGTCAACCGATAGCGTTCAACAAAAGTCGTTCGAGCTAATAGCAATTAGTCTGATCATTTTAATTTTGCTTCGATCGTGGACCAGTGACGTTGCACGAGCGGGGATCGATGCGATCTTGGCTTTTCTTTGGCGCTTCCGGTTTACTGAAATGATCTCCACACTCAGTGCTTTTCTGTCCTTCCGACTTCTTCACTGACAGACAGCCTTGGTGCTTTGTCAAAGTCGGAAGAATCGCAACGAATGCGACTTTACAGTGGGGGGATACAACTGGACACCGTCGGTGTGGGAGTTTTATTTACGCCACGAGGCCAGTTTTTCTAATGGCCAAACGCGAGACACATAGTGGAGGAGAAAATGACGGATAGTACAACACACACACACACACAACACACACACACACACACACACCACACACACACACACACCTAGAGACATTTGGGTTTGGGGTTAATTTTATCAAAATTATCATGATTGACCGAAGGTAAGATGTGATCAGGTGTTGTCGATTATCCGCCTCGGTCCGACGTATAGAAGACGTAGACGTAAGAACACTCATTACTTTTAGACCGATTACATCAACGACAAGCCCCGGAAGAAGTCGCCTACATCGACTACACCTGTAGCCGAGAGTTTTTCGCACTCTCTAGAATTTTCTAATTTTGGTAGCCGGTGCCGAATTAATCTTCCTGAATTTGCGGCAACAATTGGAAATCTGACCCGCGAATACCTGATTTCCAGAAAAGACCTCGTGACGACAGGAAGGGGGGGGCACTCAATTAGAAGTATCGTAGATTTAGAAATGGACATGGATCCAGTGCGAAGCTGCATGGGCGTAGATTTGAAGATGGGTTTCGCTGTTGCTATTTCTAGAATGATACAAAATTTTCGCTTTAGCGGCTTTTGACGAACGTTCTTTGTAGTCTTTGAATTACTTGTCAAGATCTTCGGGGTTAAGGTAAGCCGGCCCGCACTGACCGAGGTAACCCGACTGTTGATGATGAAGATACCAAACTATAACGGGCAGATAAACAGGTGACTAAAACTATTTAATGACGATAAAATGGATTGAACGCCTATTATGTATAACCTGAAGAAATAATACATGTAGAGGTCTGATCGAAATGTGCATATATCAGGCCACGACCTTTAGCTATCGAACTACAGTGTATAGGTATCAGATGTTTTGGGTTGTGACGTAAAATATTAAGTGAAAACACGGGGCTTCTGAAGCTTCCAAATACAGGAGGGCTCGTGTGTGTGAGAAGCCCCTTCCAAATACATGAGGGCTCGTGTGTGCGTGCGTGGGCGCGCGGTCACATCCCCTTAATTTTCTTCGAATTATGAAAAATGCTGGGAAATACGCATCGGAAAAAGAAATAGAATAACAGACATGATCTAGAAAGTATTTCTTGGTATCGTGAGTGTTGCATACGTTGCGCAAAGTGAGACACGTAGGCCAGACAGAGAAGCAGGATGCTAGAAACACGCCTGGCTGGACACCGTTATGCAATGATTGCTGCCACGAGGAAATACCCTGCGTCAACCGCTGAATGGGAGAGATCAGACTAAAGAAAAAAGGGTCAGCCATCGCCCAGCTAGAACAGGTCGTGACATCCGTTTTTATGAAGCAAAAGCACTGGAGATGGATAGCAGCTGGAAGCGAAAAACAATAATGGAAACCATCAGGATAAAACTCAGTGACAGGCCTCTAATAAACAGAATTTTATATGAATCGAGCACCGCTGGAGTCAGTCTGAGCTAATGGCACTGGACTTTATGAGATTCGAAGGAACGCACCGCACCCACTTTTTTTGAATTTCCTGCCTAAGTTCCTGCTAGATATCATATTAAACATGAATATATCAAACATAGATCAGAACACGAGGTGCATCCATCGGCTAGCTAGATAGTGCTAGCGTAGGGCTCTAACCTGTAAATATTAAAGTAGAACGTGTAGACATCAAATTAAGACACATGTGCCAATTTCAAGTCTCGTATCACGTGGTTTTCTCAGAATTATTTGAGGGGGGGGTTTTTTGTTACTTTTAAGGGCAAGGATTATTTTAGGCAACCACTGAAGATGAAGTTAAGGTACATTTCTAATACTAATTAAAGGCAGTGCCACGGCACACTAGGAATTGTTTTTGTCGCTGGAGAATTTACTCTTGTCCAGAGGTCAAATCTTACATGCTTACTAAAAATCAGATGACCTCGTATTAAAAAAAACAATCTAATAAAATAGATTCGTAATCCACCAGTGTCCGAATATTTTTTACTGTTTACCTAAGGCGCCATACGTTTCGTTTTATATCCCACGTTTCTGAAACGAATCCGCTACTTACTGTTAAGAGTGGTGGCGCTGGCATCGCTCCGCTGCTGGTTCATGGGATGAATGAGACTCCATTGGTTGTTCTTCGGGTTGTATCGCTCCGCCGTGTTTTGGCGCACGTGACCATCGAAACCGCCCATGGCGTAGATGCAGTTGTTGATGACAGCCACGCTGACGTAACACCTGTAGCGGAGATGCAAGAAAAAGCCCGTATCAGTCTAACGTTTACCAACGGCTAAAAGACTCTCTTCCTCGCCCCTTCAGGGCCAGTTACTTTTGCGTATATCGACTGCTTTCATTCTACTTAGCATTGCTTTAACTGATGTCTCGTGTGATTAAATATTTTACCAGGCCCCCTTAATCACTTTTCCCAATTCTCCTTTATTCCTTGCACTAATTTTTCTTCTTCTTGTTTAGCAATTTGTCATCGACCCATCACTGCCTACGTTTTCAAATGAAGTTAAATCAGACGAATTCCGAGACCGGCCTTCAAACCGATGGATTTTATTATTCACAAACCGGTGTCTTATCTCGTAAAAGCCAAGAACTACATGTGGATGGGGTTTCTCAGCAGACTCTACAAACCTGTTTGTTTGTTTTTTAAATTTTCAAATGCTACTTTATATTCATTGATGGTCCTTTTGGTGAATTACCAAATTGCGTTTACTACTTGCAGAGGAACAGGGGCCCCCTATTTGTGGACACATTCTGGATGTTTCTACGCTAGTAAAGTACAGTTAAGTGAACTTTCAACTACAAATATCTCCTCGCTCCAGTTTTCTACTTGCCGATTTTGGTTTTCCTTACAATGCCGAAGTCCGTCTTATGGATTGTGTAATTCTAACTCTATTGCTACCAAACACCTCTTAACAGACACATCTTTGGCAATCTAGCTAACGTGTGACACCTGAAGCAAAGCCGTTGCCAAAGCTCCTTTTTTCCTTGTCGTTGTTAATTCATCCCTTTCCTTAAGAGAAAACAGTTCAGTTTTCTTAATGATTCTAATAATCTTGCCAAAAGTTCTTACCGGAAGATCAAGTTTTTCAACCATTTCTGGACGTGCAAGGCCTATTTCAACATCTATAGCAATTCGCTGTCTACCTACGCATATTTTCACGATTGAGAATTAATGATTTTTTGCTAAAAAAAAAAAAGAGAGAGAGAGAGAGAGACATGACTGCGACATTGGCTGAAGAACCTGAGGCGTGGATGACTATTTCTATGCATGGAAAGGTGATGAAGAAATTCTCCCAGATTGAAAGTAAGGTTTTAACAGTTTCCAGAACATAGCCGAAGATCAAGAATTGTACGGAATAGAATTTTTTTTTAAAAAAATTCTAGAATATCCTGTTTGATGCCATCTGCTTGGCATCTATTCATATTCAAGTTTCCATTTCCCCTGTATTGGGTGTTAATTTTCCAAAAAAAAAAATTGTATTCTAAGAAGGAAAGAACTTTAGTTGTTGCGCAGCTGCTGTGCATCTAGACTAAGGCCTTCTGTCTAACAGGAAAACAAACATCGGAAATTACTGCGCTGGCCTAACTGACTGGCCAGCTCTGTGTATATATATACCGGGATTTTTCAAATCCTAGCAAAGATCGTCATTGAGATACTATCATTGGATAATCGGCGACCACAACGGAGAAAACGTCCCAGAAATTAATAGATTAAACAGTGATTATTTACTAGTTTATATCAGCTTTTCTATTTGTTTCTTTTATTTTAAGAAAAAAGGAATAGCATCATCAGACATCAATTTCGTTTTAATACAAGGGAGAGAAATCCTAGCATTCTGTGTAAAACGAAAAAATATTTAGTACAAGGGACATAATCCGTGTATTTATTATTATTATTATTATTATTATTAATATTAATAATAATAATAATTCTTGCATTGAAACGAGTTGAACATTAAGCATTCAGTGTTTTAAAATTGGCTTTATGATAGAAGATATCCGCCACCACTCTGGCATCTCGCATTTACAACTGGAGAATCTCGCAACTTCTCTCTTCAACGACACCTGCCCGTGTGTGAATTAGTTAAGCACCCTTATTTGTAAGTCATTTCTCTGACAATTTTCAAATTAAACTGGTAATCGATATATGAAATCCATTATCCGCTTAGCTTAGTTTTCTTCCTCTATCCCGGCGGCCGTGAGGAAATATGGCGAGCTCATGAAACGATTTAGAGAGAAATCAAAAATATTCCAAGGGACGCAACTCAGACAAACGGTTAGTGACGTCATCAGCCAGTTGAAGTCCGTTGTTTGGACAGAGGCCTTCCCCAGATGTCATAGGGAGTAATGGGCCAAACCCCTCCCGCGCTGGCCCAGTGCGAGTTGGCAGGGGGGGTTGGTGGGCGGTTAGTGACGAGCCCTGATTAACTACAAGAAAAGACCTATTCGAACAAAACTCGTGATTTTATTCCCTCAGAACATAACGTCTCGGGGAAGTGCCCGAGGAGGCCGAAAAGAAGCCTGGAGACTTCGGGCTCGCTTAATTCCTGTCGGGTGTCACGGCTTTGGGTGGCTTGCCTGCCTTCAATGTTTCCACCGTTCCAAACTCGTGCCAGACCCGTCTTACCACCTTCTGCAGTCGCACATGAACAGTCTCTTGGGGGCGGGGGTGGGGGTGCTTACAGCTCCCTCTCGCGGCGAACTGTGTAACTGGTTCGTTTTAAACGCGAACTCTAGGTAGACTCCATTTGTAGTGGCCACCGTGCTGCCGCCTGTGGAGTAACGACGGTACTACTAATGCCAGTGAGTGAGAGCGACGTTGTGTGAATAAATAAAATCGCACGTCTCTTCAAAATAGTGTGGTGGGTTCAGTTAGTCAATTAGGGCTCTACTTTCCTCGTGTTATGGGTTGAGGTGGGATGCGTTAAAATGACGCTCATTAGGGTAACGTGGCGAAGATTACAGAAAGTGTGGGGGGGTCTCGTGCAAAAGAGAAAACGCTGAAAATAAATGGGATATTTTAAAAGCCACACACACACACACATATGTATCACAAAGTAATGGTAGTGACCAGACGTCATTTATTGGGCAGCATCACTTCCCCCACGCAGTCCGCCTGTTTTGCAGCACATGTAGCCTGACGACTCACAAGTTCCCTTGTACTATCCTGGCAAAAGCTTTTTCGGTTACCCTGTAGACCACAGTTGCGCCCTCTGTCGGACCTCGTGATCACTGCAAATCTTCGATCTCGGAAAACACATTTCAAGAGTCCCAAAAAAGGTGAAAATTAGATAGGGGGGGGGAGAAAAATAAACCGTTAGGGACTACGTATTAAATGTTCAAAGCAAAGTCTGTTCGAAGTTTCGATGGTCGCCCGACCATTGCGTTGTTTATCATCGTCACGCTGGGGTGATCTTCATCACTACTGATGTTCGACTGTTTGTTTTTTGTTTTTTGTAAACAGAAACATTCTCGTGTTTATTTACTGTGGCCAGTACACAGCTCCCTGGAACTCTTCGGTCTGTCCGAAATGCACGCACAGTACTTCACGGATCCGGAATCGGTTTACTTTCGTTTTAAAAAAAAAAAAAACTGACCTTTTCGCATTCATGGGCGACACTTCTGACCATTTCCTGCTCAGGGGATCAAAACACCGCACACTGTTGAAATACTCGACGCCGTCGAACCCGCCCATGATGTAGATGAGTTTGTTGAGGGTCACTGTTCCGTGGTAGGCGCGAGGACCTAAAAGAACAAGACAACATTTTTTACTCGAGCTGCCAACCATTGGCTAATAACGGTGTATACGCTGCAAAACGCCAGCAAGGGAGCTAACCGTCGTCTACAAACCGTCCATTAAATACAGAGTAAACACTAAACAGCCCAATAGCGACTCACAACCGGAAGTGTCAGTTTCATCTGCAGAGGTTCGGAAAGCTATCTGATATTGCAACCGCCATCGTTTATGGAAAGAGTACGAAATTTCAGCAGGGCCGACTCGTGATCTCTGTACCCGCGACCTCAGAGCAACCTTTATCTGGGACTTCAGCGAGGACTGCGATTGTCTGGCTTGTTACCTTTCTCGACGAATCCATTATCGCCCGGAGAGATCGTCTTACGCTTATGGACGAAGAGTAATCTTTAATCCATCTTCGATGTTTTGACTTGAAGACTAGAAGGCTGCTTTTACGATCGTTGCTTGATATTAAATGGCGTAAATATCACGTGAATGCCCTACGAAGAAGGACTTCAGTGGGGGGCATTCATCAAGGACCGAGTCGTCTACCATTAATATTATTCTACAACACTCTACGCTCTTGGACGGTCTATCGCTCCTTACCCTTGTCTATAGACTCGCACACGATCCACTGGTCAGCTCTGCTGTTGTAAATCTCCACAACCTTGGTCGTTCCTCCGCCGCTCCAGCCACCGACGGCCAACAAAAGTTCGCATGGAATTCTTGGTTTTATATACGGACTCTCTAGATATTTCATAAGCTCTTGCCCGCAGTCGCGAATGTGGAAATACTTCACCGTCTCCTTTACGACCGGCTTGCAGGCGCTGCTCTCGAGCACGTATGGGTGTGTCCTGATGTGCTCGTGGAAAAACTGCGAGGTCAGTCTCCAGAGGCGCACGTTTTTCAGCAGGATGTGCATGTAGCATTTTCGTTTCTCAGGATCAAAATCAATCCATCGAACGATGGCTTCGAAGGCGCTTTCCTCGACGCGGATGTTCAAGTTGTCAGCGCTGAGGATTTTGATGAAATCGCCGACCTTCAGCAAGAAGAATTCGTTTGAGGTCTTGAACACATCGACGAAGTTCTCCACGAGAAAAGTCCGAGCCGTCTTCTCTAGATGGTGGCAGAAGTAGGTCTTGGCCAACTGCCGGATGCCGATGCAGTTTTCGATGGTCAGGCGGGAGATGAGGAAATCGCAGCAGGCCTTCACCACCCCGTTCACGTGGAACTGGTCGGCCGCCGGCAGCAGCTTTTCGATGTTCTCCTCGGTCACCTGGACGTCGCCCGTGTAGGCGTACTCGATGATCACCTTCATGATGTCCGCCGACAGTCCCGGAATGGTAACTTCCTGCTGGTCAGTCTCCAGCAGTTTGTTCGTGAACAGTTTCTGGAAGTAGGAGCTGCGGGCCGACAAGATGGCTCGATGAACGGGGAACTCTTCTTCTTCTACTCTAACAACGGCGTCGCAGAGTTTATTTGACTTTCTTAACTCTGACAATGTGCTGCCCACCTTATCCAAAGTCGTCCCGCCATCTACGTCACCGTTCCTTTCACCATCATTATCTTCCATTTTAAACCCCTTTTTTTGTAATTATGGAATTGTTTTATTTTTATTTAGTTTTTCGCTTTTTTTACTTTTTAAAGTTTTTTTATCAAGTATTGTTTTGCTTAGTGTTCTTGTTCTAAATACGGGGAGATGAAACTATGGTCATAGGATTTTATTGTTGTGTCAACTAAATTTATGACGTCATTTCCTGTACTGAAGAAACGGAAGGAAAATAATACGTGACGTAACGGAAAGAAAGGTTTGACATTTACGTAAGGGGTCATTTTCCCAGAAGCACAGAATACTGTCAGAACAGGCATTCGTAGTATCCACCGTTCACCGAACTTAACTCGCACATATTGCGTTCTGACAGTGTGAGAACAGCGAGAAGAAATCAAGCCGGCGAGGTATCGACATTCGACCGGGACTCGAACCCTAGTACCGCCGGCCCCGCCCACTCTATAGTTAGTTAATTCGTTTCAGCGTGGCTTGCTCTGTAACATAATAAAATACCATGACTGTTGACTCCCTAACAGATCTCAAACCATGTAATCGTAATTTTGTTTTTTTGTTGTTGTTGTTACTGTGTATACCGAAAACCGGTGGTCTTATGAGAGGCTGACAGGTCGCTGAATACACGGAGATGGCAACTCACTGCGTGGCAGGGTTTCGGATCCAGGTGTCAGTTTTTTTTTGACAAGAAGTTCATATCTGGAATCTGCGCTGACAAGAATCGAGAAATTACCGTAATGAACCTAAAAACAGATCAAAGACTGGGCAAAATAAGATTAAATGGAACTGAATTTTTAAAGAAAAAAAAACAAAACAAACATTCTAATTAGTTTTTAACTAGTGATGTGAATAGTAACCTGACATGTTTCTATCAGCTCACCTCTGGTCGTCTAGGTAACCTGTATTCAGGCAGTAGGTTATTTAACCCTTGCAGCATCAACTTATAAAAAATATTGTGCATTCAATTCCCTTTTCGATCAAATTGGAACTCAACTAGAGAGGTAGGTCGTGACCATTTTGCAACTGGCGCAGACACACGGTTAGGTAGCAGCTGAAGATTTCTATTTTCCGCTAATATATATACTTATTTCCGTTGTGGGTAGAGACTACTGAATTGCCATAATATCTAATCGGTCCTTTGGTGGGCTAATATAAAATTCATTTTATGCTCCTTTAAGGGGGTTCAGATACAAGCACGTGTAAGTTAGGATTTGCACCAAAGAAAAATGGAAACACACAGTGTTCGCTTCTTGTTCTACTGTGGATCTATTCAGGGCTTTATTCGTCGAAGGTTAAATCCCCGCCCCTTAGAGTTTGCGGAAGGGGTTTACATAGCTGGGAGAGATGATTCCTGATAACTAAGGTAAACAGTGTACGTTACTTTAGTGGTAGTGGTACACACAGCAGGTAAGCTTGCTAGTCTCTGATAATTTGATGTTTGATCGGGTGTGTGTGTGTGTGTGAGTGACAGAGAGAGAGAGAGAGAGAGAGAGAGAGAGAGAGAGAGAGAGAGAGAGAGAGAGAGAGAGAGAGAGATGGGGAGAGAGAGAGAGATGGAGATGGGGAGAGAGAGATGGAGAGATGGATAGACAATGTCAGGGTGCCACTCGCTACTTTACAGGGCATCGTGTTGTTGCTAGTTTAAAAAAAAAAAAAAACAGACTTCGAATTTATTCGCCTACCCACCTGTGTCAACCATATCCCATATAATCCATCGATCCGCCCTGGTATCGTAAGTCTCCACGATGTTCGTAGGACTTCCTCCACTCCAGCCCCCGACCACAAACAGAATCTCGTGAGGAACCCGGGGTTTCGCCAGGGGGTTGCTTAAGTCAACTTCGCGTCCTTCATCCGTGTCGAGGTCGTAAAGGAATTTTAGAGTTTCTATAACGATTGGCTTGCACGCTTCGTTTTCTTTGATGTACTCGTGGCCTTTCACCTTCTTCACAAAATACTCGGTGGTCAGGAGACCGAGACGAATGGTTTTCAACAGGCCGGCGATGTGGCACTTCCTGTTTTCCGGATCGAAGTCAATCCACTGGATGATAGCATCGAAGACGAGTTCCTCGGTCCGCACGTTCAGCTCGTCGGAACTGAGCAGCTCGCAGACCTGGCCGACGGTCAGCTGGAGGAACTCGTTGGAGTTCTTGAAGACCTCGCTGAAATGCTGCATGAGGTATTTGTGCGCGGTCCTTTCCAGAGAGTGGCAGAAGTAGATGTTAGCGAAGTTGACGATCCCGATGCAGTTTTCGGGGCTGAGCTGCGAGGCGAGGAAGTCGCAGCAGGCCTTCACCAAGCCGTTCACGTGGAACTGGTCGGCGGCCGGCAGCAGCCTCTCCACGTTCTCCTCGGTCACCACGGCCTCTCGCGTGTAGGCGTACTCGATTATGATCTTCATGATGTCTGCCGACACACCGGGGATCGTGACTTCGCGCCTGTTCGTGTCGAACATTTCGTTCGTGAAAAGGGCTCGGAAGTACGGGCTGCAGGCCGATAAGATGGCTCGGTGAATCGGGTATTCTTCATTTTCTATTTTAATTACAGCATCGCAAAGTTGTCCCGCACTTCGGAGTTCCGATAAAACGTTGCAAGCCTGGGCGCTGATCTTCTTCTGTATGGTGTCTCCTTCCAGCTGGGATTCTATTTCCATTCTATCTGCCTGGTTGTGTGTGTGGTTTTTTTTAGATTTTTTGGCGTTTTGACTACAAAATTGAAGTTTGCTGTTTTATGTATACATATAAGGTTGCTAACATTTCACTTTACAGACGTAGTGAAATTTCCTATCGCGTCATTTCTTTCTTGTTCCGTCACACTGCAGTGACGTCATACACCCCGGTGCCGAGCCGATTGCTTTCCAGAGCCGCCACGAGGTTACCGCACCCCAGGGCGGGCAACGGAGGTTGGTTGTGTACGTAAGCAGAGTGCAGTAGTCTCGGCCAATCTCAGAACAAACACCGGGGGTGGTAGCGTAACCTTTTTTCGGGCCGTGTGTTCTGAGGTTGTTGTTGTTGTTGAGCGAGTTGGACTTCCGAACGAGGTTCTTGCAATGGCATCGCATCCCGTAAAGACAAGTGGCCTCCGTTCTCTGACGAGTCCTCCTCGTTACTGAGAGATGTTCGTCGAGCCGACAAGCGGCCCGGTCCCCCGACACCGTGGGCCCCAAAGACCCGGGAGGTTTCTCTCACGTCGGACACCAAGAAGATGTCGTACAGCTGTTTCACGCTATGGCGATCATCAGCGACGACTCTCCTCCGACCCCAGCCTGGGATCGAACCCGGTACAGGAGCAACGGTCCCCCGACACCGTGGGCCCCAAGGACCCGGGAGGTTTCTCTCACGTCGGACACCAAGAAGATGTCGTACAGCTGTTTCACGCTATGGCGATCATCAGCGACGACTCTCCTCCGACCCCAGCCTGGGATCGAACCCGGTACAGGAGCAACGGTCCCCTTACGGAGCTAACCCGCTACCACCTGCCCCACCGGGCCGGTTGATGCTGTTGTTGTTGTTGTTGTTGTTAAGTCACCGCAGGCGCCTGAGGATGGACTTCAGAAGCACCAGGGGATGCGTGTGGGAGGC
Source organism: Nautilus pompilius (assembly GCA_018389105.1). Lineage (NCBI taxonomy): Eukaryota > Metazoa > Mollusca > Cephalopoda > Nautilida > Nautilidae > Nautilus > Nautilus pompilius. Next base: position 206,980 of record JACATO010002232.1, read on the forward strand.
GGAACCAGCTCACCGAAGGAGAGTCCCAGTTGACGGTGATGGCGTCCCATCATGAAGGCGGGACACCGGAGCCACAAGTGTTCGGACAATTCCACTTCTTCCGCACATAGCCCCGGCGCTCTGTTCGTTATCGACTTCACCCACGAGATGAAGCCAACGACGAAGTAATGGATGGTGGCCGCTACGAAATCGGACTAGGTCCGTCCACTCGGGCCTCGAGAGGGCGCTCTCTTCTTGCGCGCTGGACTTCTGCTTAGCGAGAGCTGCTGCAATCGGGGATGTTGCACTGGGATGTGACGATCATGGCTACGTATGATGGCCTGACGTGTGGATGCATCAACTAATGCTGCGGTTCCGCGTAGAAACCGCACCGAAAGATTTTGCCTGATTCCTCCAGATTTTCAGTAAGAAAGCGAATGTTTTATACAATTACTGCAACAGTCATGTTAGGAGGATTTTACTGGTGGCTCCTAGTTTATATGTATATGGGTTTCAACGTAGAATTTACTGTTAAATTAGACTTTAACCGATTTTTACCGACATACAACAGCAGACACACCAGAGCAGTTGCCGTCAACAGATTATATTCTCAAGTTTCACTAAAAACTACTATTCGTAAAGGGAAAAGGGGTTGTTGTTGTTGTTTTTTGTCTACGCATCGCCATCGCCAATTCTTCCTTTTGAAAATTACCATTTCTTTCTTTGAACGAATAGCTTCGTTTACCTGGAAAGTTGCTGTCGTCTGCTCGCGTTTGTTGTTTCCGAGTCTTCTCTTCTTTTTTTTTTTTTTTAAATTAATTTTTAAATAAATAAAAAAAAATTTTTATTTCTAAAGTAAAATATTATTTTGTTCATCTTTTTCTATTTTTTTTAAAATTCTTTTTTAAATATCAATCAGTGTTTTAGTCGGTAACATCCCCGGGCGGATCGATACGAATTGCTCATTTAGAATGTCTCACCTTGGAGAAAACAGTCCTGAGCCTAGTTCTTTAACGACATACAGACCGCGCCAACAAGGGGGGGGGGGTCGAATTTGAACACGGACTGCGGTCGATTTCCCTCCTGCATCCTTTTCATCCGCTCCCGATCCTCCTCCAGTCCACCCGTACACAAAAAAGAGAGATGCTTTTTTCAGTTACCGATCCGGTCTTGGTGCCTCAGAAGGACACACCGCCGTTAATTCGACGCGGAGTTGCACTCCCTCCTTTCGAATTTCGAGACTCTGCCGATAAATAGGGTTTTTTTTAAAAAAAATAATAAAATCAGTACCTGGGCGGTACAAAAAAAGAGAGAGAGAAGTGAACCAACAAAAACTAAAAGTTTTGTTTGATTTCTTTCTTATTTTTATATGCGGAAATTGTGCAGGTAGAGAAACAGATTACAATTTTGGATTTTTAAATAACAATGGGAATCAAAAACAATTAAAAATATGTAATAACATTTCCGTTCGTCTGTATCATAGATTAGTTAACCCTGTCCATACAAGCTACTCGCCTTTGCTTCCGGTTACATCGCTAAGGGAAGATAGCAAGAAATTCTACTTCTGACGTCATCAAAGCTTCGTTTATTGTCAGTCGTCCGTGGAATTTTTTAGGTGCCAGGGTGGGGTTGTTTGTGTCGTGTTAGCTGCCTTTTCTGAAAGTTCTTTCAGCGGGTGAGCCGAGTTCGCTTCCGCGCGAACCTGAAGCATCTCTACTCGGTATTTCGCAGGTGCTCTCAACGAGAGATAATTGGAGCTTTTTCATCAGTTCTTCTGTTTGACCGAGAACCGTGTCCGACTGGGGTCGTTTCCATATTCGGTGATTAGTGGACTTTTTGATCAGCTCCCTTAACTGAAAGGGGGAAAAAATAGAGAGAGGAAAAGGGTTAGTGGAGTTCTGGCGAAGTTAGCCATTATGTGACGGTGGCGTTCCTTTTAAGGAGGAAAGAATCTTCCTGATTTACAGAGGGCGCAGTCTCCGTATTTTAAATCTACAACCGTGGGAGTTAATTATGTGAAATATTTTCATAAGCCATCTTTGATATCGTATATATCATGCTGTCCAAATTAACTGCTAAATTATTTAAATGATCTTCAAGATTAAATTCACTAGACACAGCATGCTCACTATCAGTGACGTACGAATGTACTTCTTCCAAATTGGCCTTTACACCTTTTAATTAAACACAATAAACCACTGACATATACAATCGCAAAACTTTGCCCAGCTCCAAAAAAGATCTTTCCAAATCTGGGCACTCTATTTTAATCTAATTGTCATTGAGTCGAATTTAACATCCACAGTTGTCCTGTTTGTTGTTTTCTTTTTACAATCAGTGCTACTTATATTCCGTTTTAATTTTACCTTTGTCGTATTTTCCATCATCATCTTCGCCTGCTTCGCGACAGTCATAATAGGAAACCAAGATTTGCCACGAAACCCACCGTTTATTGTACTATATAGCAGACGATTGATTGGCTTTTGCAGCAGTAATATTAGTCATGACTACATGTGGTATATGCTCGCGTTCGTCAGCCAGTTCAGCTTTCAGATCGACTTTGGAGGATTAGAAGAACGTACACACCAGCTAGATGGGGAAAATAGATTGTAACACACCGGGGGGGGGGAACTAATACACGCCAACCTTTGGCTAACTGTCACGAAAGAACCTAAAAGATCAATTTCTGGGTGGGGGGAAGAAGAGAAAAAATTTTTAGTGGTCAGAACGCGTCGATCAAAGAATCGAATTGTGGCCAGGCACACCGGGGGAGTCTAAAGGGAACCACAGCGTGCCGAGGCCGGAAGTCTACCACTCGCGCTGTCTCAGGAATATGCCAGTTAGAACTCTCTATGTATTAGAGGTTAACCTAAGCAGCAACACTGTCTACTTGTATCTGCCACAGATCTACCGTAAACACGGTTTTGCGTGAATGAATTAAGCGAAACAGCCAAAGAACTGGGCAGCTTTGTTGTTGTTGTTGTTGTTTTTTTTAAGATATCACCTTGAGAGCTACTCGTTCCTCGTTTTGTTTTGTAATGGCGACGGTACGAAGTTACGTAACTCGAGACTTAATACGACTTTAAAAAATTACCTCCCTGCTAAGCGAAGAAATACGTACGTGCTTCTAGTAAACAAACAAACAGATGACAGGAAGCAACAACAACAAAAAAAGACTTTAATTAACAGAACATAATTAAGATGCAAACATGAAACTTTTAGGGGGTCCAGCCCAGCTGTGCGCGCGTGGGGATGTTCCGACAGCACTCGGTTTTACGTAGAGAAGTTGTGTACGATGTGATTACAACGCCATTTAGACGTCCATAGAATACACAGTCAGTCCAACCGAAACTCATCGAGTCTGATGGCATAACGCGGTTACGTCGCCAAACGGGAAGAGTAGATGGACCAGAGGTAGACTGCGGTGTTTTAGAAAAGCTACGGAGGCGGATTAAGACAACCGCGGGCGGGTGTCGAGACTGCTTCCCGCTAATGTTTATTCACGTTTTTTCTGACGAGAACAAATTGTCTTTCCCGTACCGAGAGGGACCGGAATCAAAGCGGCAGGACAGCCGCGATGTGTATGGACCTTCCAAATGTCCGGGTGGGCAACAGAACCCGCTAACGAGCGTCTAAAGCACTCTATTGGTCGGATGAGGTCGAAGCAGTTCGTATTAAGTAAATTTTTGTTGTTGTTGTTTTTTGTTTTTTTTTTAAAACGATTACAGTTAACGACGAACTGGTGCATTTCAGTTGTGGGAGTGATGGATTCGCTTTTCAGGCAGGAGAGATCGATAATAACCGGTACCCGGCGACTGACTTTCGATTGGGGCCGTAGTCCAGCTGACGCTGGCTCTCCATTAGCGGAGGAGATAATCGATTGCGGCTTCGAGGGCTTCGCTAATCTGGCGAATGCAGCTCACTTTTCGTTCGGAGAAACGCAACCGCCAACTGCTAATCCGGTTATTGCACCGCGTCCCCCCCCACCCTCCGGAAAGGAGTTAAGCTTTAAAAGGGTGCCAATTGGCTTAGCGCACTGACTTCCTTCCCTTGCCCCGATTTTCGAGGTCCAAGGGTGTTTCGCAGCAGTTGGCTAGGAGACAGTGTTGGGGTATCAGCCTCGGCAACCTGGCCACTTACCTGGGTACGGACGGGTTCGAGGCGGCTCGGACCTTTACCTCATATACCCGGAAAGGCCTACAAGAAATCTTCATTTTTAGATGTGGGAGGAAAGTGGAAAAAGCGACGGGAAGAAGAGCGAACTGAAAGCAAACCTAATTAGGCCTCAAGAGATATAAATTGGAAGGGAGTTACCAGACTCCATGGTACAGGGAAATTACTTGGGACAACAGTCTCTGTCTCTCATGCATTGGTTACTTTCGTTTGTTGTACCAAACAGAAAGTAATTAAGTATATTCCATAATAATAATAATTTAATAATTACTGTCATTGCCGACAGGTTTTGAATCGGTGTTAGCAAGTGAACTGTTTGGTCAACCGACTAAAGTCTCCTTTTCTACGATGCGACTCTTAAAATTCAGAAGATGGGACAGTCTAAAACATTGCCGGGAATAAACATCATCAGGTTCCATCAAGGCTTTATATTCTTGTTATCTAGATATCCCTGGCAAACCGGTCGCCAGTCGGTGGGGTGGGGCTTCTCTCCGCAAACGTTCAACGTGTAGATATGAAATAGAAGAACGAGGTGTCTGAGGTTCTCCTCTCGGTAAATAGGTATTTCCCATGTGGCGACATTTACACGCGATAAGCGACTCGACTGGCCGACCGTCCCTCTCTTGCATGGATTAGTCTCGCCTAGCTTTTCTTCTGGACCGGAAAAAAAAAAGAGGAAAAGTGAAGATAGGGGTTTTTCCGGGTAATTCTTGATTGGCTTCCGCCTTGACCTTTAGTCAAAGGCATCCGTCCGTACCCAGATAACTTCGGTGACCCGTGGATGATTTCCAATCACCTCCTTCCAATCCCACCCAATCCTACTTTCTGCGAGACGTCTTCCACCTCGAATTCAAGACAGGAGGTTCGCAAAGCCGGCGAGAAACTGCTATGCATACACAAGTCTAGGAGGCTATAAGGGAGCATAAAGACCCCCTTCGCAGACAGGAACCAGTGGTTAGAATTGTGTTCGTATGCAAGAATAGTCAGCGATACCAACACAGACGGTAGCTACGCTTCGGCTCCTGTTATGACCGGCTCTCAGCCGAGAGTACGTATATCTCATTGCTAGAGGTATCGCCATCATATAAGGAATTCCACATAGAGGGCGCTTCACGGCCTCTTTTTACTAGAACTGGTTCTCCCGCTACCATTTCGCGGCGGAACCGATCTAAATCACAAGTTTACTTACAAAGCTGAGAATTTGTTCGCCCTCCTCCGTTGCCTTCTCTTCTTTTCCTTCCAACATCACGAATTCGATGTCGGCGGACTTCTCTTCTGGGTTCATCGAGGAGATGGTGTAAAAGGAGACGTTACGCGGTCTCTCGGAATTTGAACGAAGATCCCCTATTTTTCCTTTTCAGTTGGCTTGGAAATTCTGATTTCCTCAAAGAATTCGAATATGACGGTTTTCGAGCTATGAAGTAAAATAAGAAGAGAAAGTGAGTGAGAAGAATTAAAGATAGAGAGAGAGAGAGAGAAGGTAACGTACAGGGATGACGTGAAGGAAGACGCAGCAGGTATATGTAACTATGAAGTTAAATGTCGCCACTTTTGACTTGAATCCAACTGTACACCACGGCGCACCTGAAGATTGCCGTCTTCCGGGTAGCGAAATAGACATCCCGGACTCATCGACAGACGTCCGCGTTCTGCTGCTTACATGTCCATCCTCCGCTAGCCGTCCTGCCCGTATCCGATCAAGGGACCGAGTGCTAGGATTCTACTTCAGACGTCAGCGGACGTTAACTATGCGGGCGCGCACCTTCTCATTTAAAAAAAAAAAAACATCTCGCAGTTAATGTTCAGCGCGCTAAGACCTCAAGCGGTTCTTACCTTGCCTTGTGCCTGTTAAGTTCTCGGCTGGGCCCTGGAGCAGAGAGAGAGAGAGAGAGAGAGAGAGAGAGAGAGAGAGAGAGAGAGAGTTTAGGATGGATGTCTTGGCAACTAATGCAACGCTTTGTCTATCCCACAGCCAACGCGAGGTTACCGATCGCTGGCGGCTAAAAGGTTCCGTTTGTCTGCTGCTCTGTCGTTTCCAACGCAACCGTCCTCAATCGCTACTTCTCGACAATGATTTGACATCGATGGGGGATCAATTAAAACATCGCTCGACGCGACAACGTAATGCATAAAGGGTCCGCCGGGAAAGCGTTCGATCAATATATACCCCCACCCATTTTTTTGTTTTTTTTCTTCCTTCCAATAAAAGCGTGGCGAGAAATCTACTCGTATTCTATTGCGATTTCGCGAAAATACCGGAATTGAACATGAATCGAACAGGTTCACTTTTTGCAGGACTCCACAGTTTATTAGTCACAGAGGCGCTGGTTCGTCGTAGAGTCCTACCTCCGATGGGACGGCTGTTCGTCGTGTTTCTTTTTTAAATATATATTTCCCCGTGGTGCGTTGACGCGCATCCAAAATTCGGGAGCGATTTGTGCTGTCGAAAGGTTTCTTCAGGTTAATTTTGGAATCCTAAGCTCCACCCGTTTACTTATCGGTGACGAATAAAAGCCAGTTATCACAGACTTCCGTTTACCTCACTCAACGGAGCATCGGGATGCGGATTCTGCGTCATCAAAGACGTCTTCTCCCCTCCTCCTCCCCACGTCTCTCCTTTTCCAGGCTGAAGTCTGGGAAGAGGTTTTCACTTAAATCGGAACTCTCCATCAGGGTGATGTGCGACGGAGAACGGGGCGTGCGTGAGTGAGCGAGCGAGTGAGCAGCGGAGGACGAAGCTAATTTTAGAACTCTGGACTAAGCAGGTGCTTTGATAGACGAAGTATTCACACCTGCAGTCTCAAAGAGAGCGACGCGTGACTCCGGTCTGCTGCCGCAACTGAGAATTTCCAGAAAGCCTCTGCCATGATATATTTGAGAGGGCAAGCATCTTGCCAGGCTATATTTGCTTTTCGGGATTATTAGAATTTAATCTATAAGTTATGGTAGCGATCCTTTATGCTCAGAGACGAGTTTAAATTGAGGAGAGGAAAAAAACGATAAATAACGCATATCCATTCAAAAAAATATGTAAAATGAAAATAATTAATCAGCGACGTCCAATTAGTAACTTAGATACTACTAATAATTCTAGCATTTGACGAAGTAGACAGCGGTTGTTTCACAGGTAATAATAAAGGATTATGGGAAAATAAGCGATGTGGGTGTTCTAACTGATAACGACGACGAAGCAAAATATACCAAAGATATATAAACTTAATCTAATTTTTTTCTGCTACTAAATAATCATGATTTCTATTTGCTGCATTTTAAAATCAAAAGTCGTATATTTTTTCCTGTTTGGAATGGCGGTAGTAAAACCAGTCGGGATTTAAACTTGAGAAACATTACCAGCGGTTACAGTAATACCTTTACCTGAATTCTTATAAAGGAGCTTCAGGTCTTTGAGGTTTTATCCAATAAGAAACTTGGTTTTATGAAGGTTACTAAAAGATTAAAAATACATTTGATTGGATAGCCACAGATATTAAATATCTTTTTGTTATAATTACATTTAATCAGTAATTAGCACCATATATATATAAAACCTACGATAATACGTATGCACTCACTGATTACAAGGACAAACTTCAATCTCTTGTTTATGTAGCACAACATCCCAATCCACCACTACTCCACAAAGACAATATGGAAGATTCACGTTTTTCCATCTATTCCTATCTACTCGACTAGAATTCCATTCCCGCACCAAAGAGAGTCCTTGTCGGGTGCCATAGCCACATCTGGTAGGTTATTACTCTGCTCTTAATATCTTGTAGCTTGTTTACGTAAGCAATATTGCTATGATATAGATTTCGTATTCTTAGTAGTCAAACCACCGGCTACTGTTCTTAGATTCTTCACACGATAATTTGGAAAAACCTTGACATACTTTATATACAGAACTGGGAAGGAAAAGAAAACTTAGCTATTGCTCGGAAGTCCACCGACTTACGCTGGTTTGCTAGCTGTCTGCTTGTCGTTAGATCTCCCCACCCCAAGGCACTCGACAATGCCGAACACTTTCAGCCCTGTCGACCGGGACCCGATTCTAACACGAATAAGAGTTCTTAACTCCCTTGCCTCTAGCTCTCTTGAGGTTAATGGCCATCTATCAGACCTGCTCCTTTTCCCATGTCTCTCTACTGCCTGCAGCTTCAGCCTATCTCCGCTTTATATCTCGGATTCCCTCTCCTACAGAGAAATCTTTCTCTCCTTAGACAACCCAAACCCCTCAAAGGTATTTCCTATGCAGATGACATCACCTCTTCCAGCATTGCACACCTAAGGCCTAAATTTCATATTCACATTGACTCGAATGTGCACGGCACAGTACAGACGGGTTCTTTACAACACAGCGTGGAAATCGAGCGGCTATATACCTGCTGCATTCGATCACCTATAACAAATCTCAAATTGCATTAAAATATCTAACAAGCAATTCCAGCCCCTTCACGCCGAATATCCCCTTAAAAACATATAATAGTCTTGAATCTTCCTTGGCACCGTCTAACGTCGCTTATCAAATTAACCCTTTCATAGCGGCCCGTTTAGATTTTACAGGTGAGAAAGTTCATCATAAAATTCTCTCCGTTGGTCGTTGACTCCATCACCATTACATTTGTACCAACCGCTTGCGTCCCTTCCGCAGCGTACAGATCGAATCTTACAAAGCATCTCTCCTCTTTGGGGGGGGCCTGTACCTTTGTTAGGTCGGCGCTTACACCCTGAACGTCTCTCACATTCCAGTAAGCACCTGTCCACTCTGCTAATTTCCACTTATCTATCAAACCTGCTGATAACTTTATCATGGACATCAGTGTCTTCGTACAAATAATTCAGCAAGGTGTTTTTTTTTTCGGACTGGAAGAAATAACATGGGATGCAGGCACCGCAAGCAAACGCCTTCGGCCATACACCGCACATTTAAAGCGAGCAATAGGACACGTCTTAGGAGATTCTCTCCACACAAATCTCACTCATACCAGGCAGACATCATTACTAATGACGCGCGCACAATAAACTACAGGTATCAACAAACTTAAAATGAATACGATGTTGAATAAATGTTATAAGTTTACACAGGTGGAGGAATTATTCTCTGCCCCCTGGTTCAGTAAGTTATTTTCTTCTCCAAACAGGTTACACGTCTGCCGTAGCTAAAATATATTCACAATAACGGAAAACCATCCCATAAAACCGGCGGCTCAATGGTTTATACGCATAGATTAGCTACAGGGCTAATATTAACCCTTACATCTCCGATAACTGTAAATACTTCCAAATAATAATAATAAAACTGTTTCTCAAGTAATGCCATGTATAATCAGTGATGGAACCAACTACAGGTAGACATGATTTTCGGTATTTTAACTCTACTACTCAGCAAGCTAGGTCGTGATGACACACCAGCTTGTAATTGTGATACATTTGTAAACTGTGGATTTTTTTTTAAAAGATACTCCAGATGATTATTAGCGTTAGTGGAAATGTTAGCTAATAGTTTCTCAGTTAGTCTTATCCCTGATTTCAATACTATCTCCTCGCTTGTATCTTTAAAATTGGGAGGGGGACTACGCTACAGCGGATGTACTTCTATATATACAGTTGTCTCCCGGTATTCGCGGGGGTTACGTCCCTTGAGCACCCGCGAAGAGTGAAAAACCGCGAATATTGGACGTGGTCCATATAAATGCCTATAAACGTCAAAATATAACGTAAAATATAATAAAAAATATAAGTAAATATATAATAATAATTTAATTAAAAATACAACACTCAGAGAAACACTCGAGATAGCTACACGCGGTAAACTGGGATGATGCGGGGCTGCTGGGCTGCATCTGCCTGAGACAGCGCCTCGTGGGCAGCAGCCAATCAGCAGCGAGGAGAAATGAATAACGCTCTCTGATTGGCTACTTTCAAACCTCCAGCCAATAGCGTTTATTTCATATTCATATATTTTGCTGAATTTACGTTAGTATTTATATTACTAAATTAGTAAATTATATCGTTATTAATAATTTAACGTTTAAAAGCGTGAAAATATATTTATTGTCACGAAAAAAGCCATAAAAAATCGCGGAAGATATTTGCGATTCCGCGAATATGTGGGGGTTTCCACGAACAATTATTAGTTGGGTTCTAAGGAAAATTCCGCGAATAACCGGGGCCACGAATGCCGAACCGCGATTACGCGGGGGTCGACTTATTTTTTGGTCGTATAACTTCAGAAGAGAGCCCTCTGTGGACTCTGCATCTTTTCAAATTCTCCTGAAGGATAATCTAAGTCATCTACTTGATGAACACAAAGCTCTTTTTTAACATTTCATCATCACTCCAAATTCCAGCTGAAGCCGTTTCGCCCTGTTCTCCTTATTGATGATTGGCTTTTTATGGTAAACGCTTTCATGGAAGCTCCATATCCCTCTCTATTCAAGAACTAATAATTAATTCCTTCTACAATCTCTCCAAACTCTCGATAACCCGCGGACCGACTTAATCTTTTCCATCTTCTTTACCCCGCTCTTCTCTTTCTAGTCTGTTGTCTAACTTCCTCTCTCTCTCTCTCTCTCTCTCCATCTCTCTCTCTCTCTCTCCTCTCTCTCTCCATCTCTCTCTCTCTCTCTCCTCCCTCTCTCTCTCTCTCTCCTCTCTCTCTCTCTCTCTCTCTCTCTCGGAATATTAATTTCTCTTGTATTTACCCTAAACTCAGGAGAAATTCCTCGCACTCCCAGGTTAGCGCTGAGGGGTCTCGGTTTCTACGTGGGCGAGTAAAAAAAAAAAAAACAGTGAGATCAGTTTCTCTCCACAGCTCTCACTTACAATCTGCAAGCGTCTGTTTAATCGAAGCTCACCCGATCGTCCTTGTTTGTCTTCTTTTAAAAATTGCATTCAAATTCAGCGCAAATCTCGGCTATTCTCGTTCTTCTTGTGACTACCTAAGCTCCCCAGTTTGTCTTCCCTTTACCCCGCGAATCCCTCTTCTGCAAGAAACACCCACACCCCTGTTTTCGTGTTTTCCTTTCTAAACTTGGCGCATTTTTTTTCTTTCTTTTCGATTCAAAGATCAAAACTTCTCAACCTTCCAGAGAACAACATCACACTACACATCAGGCTGTGGATTCTTTAAGCCCTAGCCCTCCAGGAGACAACTGGAGGTGAGGTGACTCTCCCTATACCTATCGATATTTATTTTGCTTCGCATAAGTGGTGAACCGAAATTCTCTGCGATGCTGCTGCTAATCTCTATAACCGTCCTTCTTATAACGTATACAGCCCTCTGCTAGTGGTTAGCGCCAAATTTGGCGAACTACACAACGGTGAAAACGCTCGAATTTCACTCTTTTCTCTGCATATACCAGGAGAATAGCCTCGAACGTTATTATGGACATCAGTGTCTTCGTACAAATAATTCAGCGAGGTTTCCATTATAAGTTGTTTTATTGTCAGATACAATTTTGCGACTGCTCCCTCTTTAATGAGCTACTAAAGAGCCGGTTAGGAGCTCTACAAGACTAAAGTCTAGCGACGAAATCGTTCCAGGGCCGAATTAACCAAATGTTCTCAAAAGTCCTTTGATCTTCGCTGTTTCTGCCCTTCACAGAGATTGAACAGCTGTTGGAAATTTAAAAATCAGAATCACAGTAGAGGGCGCTCGCAGATGTATCCCCGGCGTCGGCTACAGCTGATGTCGGCCCAGGAAAAGCCAGCAAGGGCGGATAACAACATGCAGTCCTCATTGTCATTTTCATGGTTATTCGGCTGGCCAGTGGCCCAATAGTTCGTGGTGAACGGCTGGCCAGTGGCCCACCAGTAGAAATGGCCGTCCTTCGTGAAGTCATTCCCCCCGGTGTACATTTCTGTCTGGTTAAATTCTGAAAATAAAAGAAATGATGTGGCACAACAATCTTCATCAGAGTAAAAAATAAACCTACATTTAACGTGTTAAGTATTAAACTAGGAATCTTAATATGCCATGATATATTTCGATGATCAACAGGGTAATGAGTAAGTTCGTTGTTACCGACAAAGGGGAGTAAGAAAGAAAAGAAAAAAATTAAAACTACTGCTCGGACATCTAGAGCTAAAGACAGTCTGCTTAACAATAAGAATAACATCCGGATAATGCATTGCAGATTACTTGGTCCGAATAATATATTTGCAGACATACAGTGTGACGGGTTTTGAAGTTTTGCATCATGTATTAATAAGATGCACCTTCACATTAATCTGATTCCTTCCACCGAAATATGCAATTTAGATTAAGAAACAAATGTTATCCAAGGAAACAGGGCATTCGTGAGGGGATTTTTATCGATGTATATATATATATCAAACATCTGAATCCTGGTTTGAATGGGAGACCAAACTTCTATTCTTGTTTGTCAACAGCTTCAGCAACATACCCTCGATCGATAATAAATCCAGCTCCAAGCGAATAGGGACGACGCTGCGTGAAGGTTAGCTTCAAGAGTAATTTGCTTTGTTGTAGCCATATTTGGCACCACTTTACTCAGCCAGTGCAGTCTTGGGGGTTATAATGTCGGGTCCGGCTTCCACATTTTGGTAAGTGGGGGGAATAGACGGAACCAGCAGCTAAAATACTATAACACAGTCAACTGTTCGCTTCGGTGTTAAATCTTCCGTATACGACGACTTATCACCGATGGTTTCTCCTTTAAACAAGAAAGTGGCTACTAAATAATCTTCTAAATTAGGTAAAAGGCCCTCCACTCACGTGCAGAGGCATCCAAATGCTTCTATAGCAACAAATTAATTCCTTAATATATCTCACAGCCTTTAGTGGGTTTCTGCTTTCAAATATTGTTGTTGTTTTTTTTGTCGGCCTTTTCAAATTATTTATGTTGGAAATACATTATCGATTTTTGTTTTTGTTGTTAACTTTAACTTTTTCCAGTGATGCGGGGGGCGCTCGCGCTCTCTCGCGTCGCTCTCTCTCTCTTTAATAACGTCATCTCTCTCGCTCCAGCGCTCCTCTCTCTGTCTGAAACGTCATCTCTCTCTCTCTCTCGCTTTTTTTTTTTTTTTTTTCTCTCTCTCTCATCTCTCCTCTCTCTCTCTCTTCTCCTCTCTCTCTCTCTCTCTCTCTCCATCTCGCCTCGCTCTAATAACGTCATCTCTCTCTCGCTCCTCTCCATCGCGCATCTCGCTTAAGAACGTCATCTCTCTCTCTCTCTCTCTCCATCTCTCCATCGCGCTTAATAACGTCATCTCTCTCTCTCTCTCCTCTCTCCATCTCTGTAATAACGTCATCTCTCTCTCTCTCTCCATCTCTCCATCTCTCTTAATAACGTCATCTCTCTCTCTCTCTCTCTCGCTCTCTCTCTCTCTCTAATAACTCTCATCTCTCTCTCTCTCTCCATCTCTCCATCTCTCTGAATAACGTCATCTCTCTCTCTCCTCTCTCTCTCTCTCTCTCTCTCTCTCTCTCTCTCTCTCTCTCTCTCTCTCTCTCTCTCCATCTCTCCATCTCTCTGTAATAACGTCATTCTCTCTCTCTCTCTCTCTCTTCTCTCTCTCTCTCTTCTCTCTCTCTCTCTCTCTCTCTCTCCATCTCTCTCTCTCTCTGTTCGTGCATTTACCCTTTCACGGGGGATAGGGAATAGAGCCACAGCCGATTGTGATTGTAAAAGTACTGAAATTCACCACCAAAAGAACATCTGCAGGAAGCTTCCTGAAACCAAGCAATTGCACAGTACTGCAAATATCTATAATGGCGCCTTGTGTAGTTGTGGAGTATAATAACCTAATCATCATAGGTTTCATCTTTGCAGCCCAGAAAAGGCAACTGTCAAAATCCTAAGTGCACCACAGAAGCTGACGATGAGGTGAGACCATTAGTCTCCTTCTTCACCGAACAAACTCCCTACCTCTTATTACCTGATTTGCCTATTTCTTCTAGCAGTTTACTCTAGGTGAGTTTTTTTTTTAAAAAAAAATTCATACTGCGGAGACCGACATTAAAGAGTTTCCAGTCCCTTATCCCCCCCTCCCACACACACATGATAACCGAGCAGAATCTATGGGGGCAGCAGGAAGTCTGTGGTTCTGTCCAGCTGCTGGGTAGCGATTATATTTTATACTGCCACTACAGTTTAATCGGAGACTAAACTGCCATCCGTGTGGAAGGAAATCGAATGTGAAACTTTTGATGTCGCTGAACGTGACAAGCAGCTATGGCGATACATTCCTCCAGCTCAGAATGTCTCGGCCCCTGACCACTTTGATGAATCGATTAACGGAATTCCGCAAGGGTTCGAAAAGCTGTCACAAAGGACAAACGCACGCACCTTTTTGATAAACCGAAAATTTAAGTTAAAATAAACAGGTTACATATTTATTTGATTTTTCTGTGTGGGTGCAATCTTCCTGGCCGTGCTAAAATAGCCAACAACTAAAAATATGTACATTTTTTGTCCCACGTAACCCTTCACCTCCAAACTTTTGACAATGGCCAAAGAAGTAATTAAAATAAAACTGAAACGCATAACATTAAAATGCTTTGTGAAAATTGTTTTATAAAATAGAAAAATATTTGATTATTACGGTATTAATGATAATGAAAGTAAGTAATGATTTTGAAAGTTATCTACCCTTTGTTTTTTCAGACAAAGTTGATGAGATACTCTAAGCACTTGGTAGGAGTTTACCAAATTTCGGTTATCCCGAACTGAATTTTTAATTTTTTAAAAAATTTTGGACACAATGAGGAAACAATACCGATTTAATTAGCGCTTACTAGTCTGGGTTTATCTGAGTTGTTTGTAAGTATTTATACTAGAAAAATGAAGGTTTACGTAAGAACGATCACCTTTGCTTGATAGAAGAGTCACAACTAGGTACATCTGTTCTTCTGGAGTTTCTATGGAAACGAGATCAGCTTCCATCGACTCGCACTTCTTCAAAGCTTCAAACCAAGTTACTGGCCCGGAATTGAAATGGTAGCATGATGGAACAGTTTTTCCTTTCAGGAAGTGGACCGGACAAGCTCGAGAAAGAGAGAGAAATGAATAATCAAGGAAGTACTGATCAATTTTCCTTACTCTTGAATTTTCTAGACGTCAAATTATCAAATAAATTCATCTTTAAATAAAAGCGGAACGTTATTCGTAATGTGTTACCTTTCAACAAAAAAACAAAAAAAAACTATATCTTTAGTTCGAGTATAACTAGAACTGGAAAAGAAACATCTAATATCTAACTTCTCGAAGAATGGGTATCCTGAAGAATAAGTCAGAATAGCAATAGAGTCAAGGGAGACAACCGTTACAATAGCATAGCAGATTGTTGTAATACCATACTTCGAAGGCCCGGGTCTGCAAGGAATTCAGTATTCACCAAACCACGGTGAAATCGCAAAGTAAATTAACAGATTTGGCCCCCGTAAAAAGCAAGGCCCAACATCTTCCAAGGGTACAATTTGCTCCGTCGCTTGTAACAGCGCTCCATCATCGATTGTTGGATAGCACGACCTTAAAGAGACGATCCATGTGACTCTAAAACACGTACTTTTACTAACTCGTGGGAAGGTTCAGACGTCTCCCAGAAGCGCTCCTGGTGGCGCCGTAATCTAAGATCAACTCCCCACCTGCCGAAATAGCCCCTGTTAGTACTACAACCTAATGGTTAGGACAAGGTAGAGAGGAATGTCCGAACTAAGCACGTGGCTTTGTGTTTAGGTGCTATTGTTTATCTCGAGAACGGCGTTATTACTTTGGACTCTTCTTGAATGGTATTAAACACTTCTTCCCCCCTTTTTTTGATGAAGGGGTTATTGAGGAATTTCCTGCCACCCGTTTCGTTAACTTCTGAATCGGTCCTTAGCTAAGGATCTTTTTCGGGACGGGTACTACGTCGATGTTGTTACTCGCGAGACTGATTTACGGTTAGTCTTGATTTCGTTAGGGCCACGAAGTGGGATCGAACCCAGGGCTGTGCATTACGGATTAAGATGCGAAAGAAGAAGGAAAAAAAAAAATTTGTCGACACAAGACGTTAACTCGGTCAAACGGCTTAATCTGGGATCGAACCCACGTTACCGAGTAAAACGTGGGTTCGATCCCAGATTAAGCCGTTTGACAGAGTTAACGTCTTGTAATAAGTCCTGCAGCTGAAAATAGCGGCATCCAAACGGAACGTTTTAATGGACAAATCCTGATGGCAAAGTCAGAATCACTATGAAGGTGGTAACGAATATCTTTCCTTTACTTCAGGGATAAGCTTCTGTTTGTACATTTCTGTAGGAATGCAATACCACTGAAGACAGTTTCTGTGCGGTTGTATGGTATGTATGCTTTCGATTCGTATTGCACTATATGTACCAAGAAGATTAAACATTCCGTTAAAATTAAGTCATTTTATTGAAAAAAAAAAATGTGTAAAGCCTCGACGAACCTTGATTTTAAAATGAACAGGCAGTATAATTTAAACCATCTATACTGAAATTCCACTCTATTTTACTTAAATACACTACTCCTCAAATGACATATATTTTTTAAGATGCTTATGCTTAGAGAACTTGCACAAAGTTTCGATCGATTACTGCTTGTGTAAGGAAAGCGAAACATCTGTACCGCTATAAGAACATTAAACTTATTTCATGCAGTCGATTATTGGCCGCAAAACCGTTAAAAAAAACTGAAATGAAGAGAAGAGAAATCTTAGTGCCAAAGACACGTGCTTGAACAAGTAAGGACATTATAATGGGAGACAATAGGGGGGTCGTGTCTTCTTGCAGATGATAAAATTCAAAACAAAAATACTAATAATGATATATTATCAAACTTACTTTTTCCTTTTGTTACGTCAAATGGCCCACAGAAGCATTTTCTCTGAAAACAAAAGAAAAAAGAAGGAATACATTGTTAGGGGGGGGAGAAGAGGAGGAAAGGTGGTCGCACTTCACCAATGAAAACCCGGTGCCGTTGACGTGGTGTACATTTCTAGCCTTCCGGAAGTCGCCAACTCCCCCGTGACGTCTTCATCGAAGCGACCGCGCACCACGTGACTACACCAAAGGGCACCCGCCCCAACCGTTCAAGAGACTTTCTGGGTTTTTTTGTTTTTTTTTACTATCGCGCCCCCTATTTCGAACTAAGCGGGGAAATCTTAGCAGCAAATATTGCGTTCGAAATTTTCGCCCAAGCACCTACTTTTCTGTTGGTGTCGCCCGCAACTTTCCACAATATGTTGCAGTTGTCGGCCGATTCGCATTTCACCTCGAACCTGGAGGTCACGTGCTTGATGGGGTCGTAGTTCTTTAAGACCACCAGGTCGCCAGGCGGGGAGATCCCGATGAGGATGGCCGCCAGAAGCCATGTCGCTGTCAACATCTTTCAAGAATCACTGCAGTCGTCGAACGTCGCGATCCCCAGCCGAAGTAACCCGGCGGCCGTAATCCTTCCTGACCACGTGCGTTTGCAGATAGACATCCGATAACCAGACATTCTACACCGATGTTTACCAATACGTCGTCAGCCGAGAAAGGCTCCTTGCCCAGTTTGTTTATATGTATGTATTTCTTGTGCATACGGATAAAGCAGACATGTCAGAACCTCCAACAAAAACCTGGGAACGGTTTGTTCTTATCAACTTGGTACTGAAAGCTAGACGGAGATGGGTGGACCGACTAGCCCCGTTTTGGGGGGGCCTCTCTATCGCTTCCATTTGAACAGGATACCCGTGAGAGGGAGCGACCTGTTTATTTCCTGCTGAATAAACTTCGACTTCACTAATTTCAGCAAGTGCGTGAAAGAACCTATCCAAAATGCCAGATAATGGGCACGGGTTCCGATCAACGCTTGTATGCGTTTCTGTTTCGTTTTGCTTAAAGAAAATTGTCGACCTCCAAGTGAGTCCCTGTATACTAGACAACCAACAGTGGTGAGGAATTCTCCGGGTAGTAAACGTTGGCTGAAGTTTATCAAAGATCACCACAATGGGCAGCGCCCGTTAACTCGCAATAGAACCAATTACGTTTATTATAATCCTAGATAGCAGCTGTAACTGTTATTTGCGCTGATGCGAGATAATAGAACTGCCTTTTTCAGCCGGCCGGAGTTGTTACAGAATGCTGCACGGTTGGTGCGACAGCTGTCCACGATATCAAAGGTGTCACTTCACAATAACGATATTTCTTCGCCTTCCGGGGCGCAGTTAGTCAGGGTCACACACACGCGCGGGGCGATTCTGACTTAATGTAGGTGAGGAAGTTTAGGTAAATAATCGATTTAACAGGTGTAGCCTGCCCGTTCCGCCCGCTTCGCCCTCCCTTAAACTCACCTGGTAAAGCAGCCCGGCCAATCGTCCTTCTGCTCTATCTTTTCCATTTGGAAACAACCAGAGGAAACTATCTCGGACACCTTGTCACCTTCTACTCCTTAACAAAGATTAATGTGAGTCATTAGGTAGAATCCTGCTACGGATGTAGAAGAATAATACGGTCCGCCACCCCTTCCCGACAAAGTAATCTGATATGTTTCAGAAATTCATTTCTTACAAATTCCCTTGAAGAAGAGCTACATAGCAAGTCATGGCGGAAAAGAAACCGGAAGTAACAAAATTTATCTCCCTTGGATTCCTGCACACAGTTTTAGATGCGAAGACAGATGGCTTTTCTTGGTTATTGAACAATTTGTTTCAGATTTTAAAATCACTACCAGGCAGTCGTCATTATGGTCTAGCTAGAGTCTAGGCAGCAAACAATCGAGATTTTATAATAATAATAATAATAATAATAATAATAATAATAATATAATAATAATAATAATAATAATAATAATATAATAATAATAATAATAATAATATATAATAATAATAATAATAATAATAATTAATAATAATAATAATAATAATAATAATAATAATAATAATAATAATATAATAATAATAATAATATAATAATAATAATAATCTTATAGACGGGAATAAAAAACCATGATTTATGGAAAAACAAACTTTTGCTGACTTTGCACTCAGCTGTGAATAGAAATTCCTCGAAGATTTAGTTCTGTTTATGACTGATATTCCCCATTTAAAGATTATTCTAGAACTGCCTTCTGAATGGCATAAATTAGCGATCTAAGAAATATTTTTTTAAAAATTAATTACCGTATTTTTCGGCATATAAGACCTGTCCAGGTTTTAGAAGGAAATATTTAGGAAAAAAATATTTTATTGTTACATAAGAATTGTAAGTACTGGTATTATATTTATAATATAATAACTACTAGTATTTATTTATAATTATTTAGTACTTGCTCAGCTTTAAACAAGTTTAAAAACAATCAATTCAGCATAAAATAAATAAACTTTTTGATCAGTATGCTGTTTTATACTGTTATATTATGATAATTACTATATTTTTACTGGCATAAAACAAATAAACGCCAAAGGAAACAAAACAGTAATGTAGTGCAAAGAATTTAATGGTTCTCTAAGCTTGAAAAGTTCTCATCTCTGCTGCTGTCATCCTCGTCCTCCCGATCAGCACTGCCTATGAAATGCGAACTGCTGCTGTCTTTATATAATGATATATCGTCTTCGGTTCCAGCTAGGGAATTGCTGACGACACCTTTCTGAAATGACTTCACTACAATAACTGTTTTCACTGCATCTCACCACTGTCAGACACCTGTGAACTGCTTGGTCACTTCCTCAGTCGCCCTGTAGGTGTCAGGTCATGATCCGAGGCCTCCACCCATTTCGTAATAATAGCGACAGATTTGTACGTACCCTCAGCGCAGCGGGAGGGTAATGGATCTGGGGATTTGATACTTACGGTTTAAGAATTCGGGTGTCATCAGTTTTTCCCTTCTTGCTTCCTCCATTCGGGAATCATTCCGTCAGTTTGAAGGCGACCCATAAATGTCTCTCAGCTGCTCTGTTGCAACGTTCTTTAGCACGGTTAACCACCTGGAGTTTGTAGCTTATGGTATAAGTAAATCTTTTTCTGCTTTTTGTTGCTTTGAAAAGCTGGATCGGAATGAGGTGTATTATCTACCCCCACTCCCATACACCGGTGGAAGTCTTGGGTGCATCATTTACCTCTCCGTAAGTTTTTTTTTTTTTTTAAATTTTGTAAAACATATTAACCGGGAAGTTTTTACTCGCTTTGGCTGGCTGACCTTTCCTAAAATTTCGAGAGAGACAATAAATGCTGGATTAACGAAACGGTCAAGAATGGCGAACTCCTAAGCCACTTAGATTTCTGCAAGCAGCCCATTCGTCCGTGTGGATTATAGTTCTCCATCTCTACAAACATTGTTGAAGATTGGAATTAATGTTGCTGCTGATCTATCTCAAAAAACAGCTGTCATGGACTTAATGATGTACCCGCCATACGAAGCACTCGTGTGGACTCTGGTGATGATGGACCCTCCCCCCTGGGACGTTCTATCCTGCGAGAAAACAAGCTTTTATCAGCCCGACAGATGGTATTTTGTCCATCCAGTCTAATTAGATTGTTTTCCAGATTATACCATGTAAACATCTTTTTGTCTTAATTGGTGGGGGGGTTGCCTGTTTATATTGTCACTTTATTTAATGTCTTTATTGGTTTCTTCAAATGCCCATAAACTAAGAATTACAAATAAAGTCTTTTAAGGACATTCTTAATTTTCCAACAAACCAGCATCTTCCTATCGAAGCTGTCGTTTATAAGTAAAGATTTTAGGGTGTATTATTTACTGTCTGCCGTCGTGGGGGGCGGGCTAAATAATGCACCAGGTCTGGGGAGGAGGTCAGCTGATACCGAGAATGTTTATGTTGTAGCGATCACTAGCGCCACCTATCTCCACATGAAGACTCCATAGTTAGGGAGTGGCGCGTCTTTGTTGTGAAGTCTTAATGTTCGGACAGATGGCGCTGACGTTCAATCAGCATTTAACTATGGCTGCCATCACAAATAGATAACACTGGAGATTCACAGCATATCCAAAAAGGACTGGCGGATTTGCCTCTCTATCTATCGAAATTTAGAAGAAAAAGAAAATTTCTTTTTGTTTTGTTTTAGCATCGAGGTGAGATAACAGAAAGAAAGGGCACCATTGGTGCTTTTATTCCGTTAAAACAGATGAATACTGACGTACTAATCAAGTATGTGTGTGTGTGTGTGTGAGTTATTCAGATTTAAAAAGATCTAAAACAACGGAGAATATAGAAAATATGTTCCCTGTCCAAGCAGAGGCAAATGAGTGATGGAATGGCCCCGTTCGTTCTCGTTGGGCCGACATTGTAGGGGACTTTACAGCCGCCCGTTTCGGCCAGCTTAGCAGATACCATTGGTCTCAGGTCCGAGAGAAATGTCAAGGGGTCTTCGGCGATCTGTCCATAGGTCTGGCCTCGATCTGAGCGGCTTGAAATACGGCTTCGGGTAACCGGAAAAATCTGGCAGCCTGATGATGATCGTGCTCCGTGGTTGCCCGCCCAGCTGGACGACCAACATATGCGTGATCACATTTGATATCTGTACATCTTGGTCAGAAACGTTCATTTTTACTGAGATGGATAAACATTCATTGCAGCCTACAGTGGCATTAATAAATTCTAACTGTAACCCAACATCTTTCTAGTCACCTAATCGCCAGAAACGTTCAAATGAAACCCGGCTGAGAAGGCGTCACCATAGTGATACCCGGCCGGGATTCATTTGAACGTCTCCAGTGTATAGCCCGCGGGCTATCACTGTCAGAGAGTTATCTCTCAATAAAGACTAACCTTTCACTCACCGCTAACGCCCACAATCTAGCATGAAACCCGATGGAGCTTATTACACCGACGCGTAAGAGCTACCTAGCTGATATCTTTTCTGGACTTGTCGGCAGAAGTTTCTCCGCCACCTCCCGAAAAAAGTTATTTTCTGCATTGTTTAATTCAGTATTTTGTCAGACATATCGCTTAAGGGGGGGGGAGACCGTGCACTGACCTGACGAAACTTGCTCCTATCAGGTATTTAGTTCATTCTAAAACGTTAATTGGTAAGAACATTAGAGAAATGCACCAGTTACTATTGCCTCCTGTCAAGGTTATCTTTAAATTTTATAATTATCAGTCTAATGAGGTTGAAAAGTGTGGGGGGGGCTTTGTCACGTGATTTAATTATTTTCTTCACTGCCTCCTTCCAGTCTGAACTACGGCGATAATTTTAATTGTTTACCGACCGCTGTTACTCGTTTTTCTTTTCTGTACTGTAATTCCATACTCGTAAATCGTATTAAAAGTTTGCCGCCATTAAACAAAGAAATAAAAACGTATTAAAAAAATGCCTGGTCTAGAATTTACGCGACTATCGTCTATCGTTACCTTACAAATTAAGCTGAATGAGTTCGTGGGCTGTTAGCTCACCGAACTGCGCTTGGAAAGACTTCTGAAATTTTCAGTCGTTCCGGAGGAAAGCTGCAGATCGCGTTATGAAGACAGGAAGTGACGCCAGTGTTACGTCAGACGGCGCAGGGCGCCGCCTTATGCAGTCCTGCCACTCGACTGGAAAAAGCAAGACGAAGCAAAGAAGGCACTGGGAGATCATGGCGTTTCTCCTCCCTCTGTCGAGCAAGATTTCCCATGGTTTCCGGACAAGACGTCTGTCTACCCGCCAATTAACTAAGGCCGCATCCGATTTCTTTAGAAGGGCGGGTGGGAGTTGGACCCCTACCTACGCTTTTCCGTCGAAGATTCTTGAACCTTTGAGATCAGAATGCGAGTGCGAGGACTTTTAATTTAGTTTGTTTACGAAATCTCGCTTCTCCCATGAGAGAAACACTAATCCTTCGCTGCGCCTAGCGGCTGACTGGGAGGATGATCGACACCAAAATCGAGCCGATTTCTCTTTCTAGTAAATGAGCAGCTGCAAAGTATTTGATCTTCGAAATGTCCAAACGCTTTCCGATCCTGTGCATAGCAGCGGCCAATTGCTAAGAATCTGGCTAATACGCCCTTTGTACCAACACATGAGGATGACT
This sequence comes from Nautilus pompilius, assembly GCA_018389105.1. Taxonomy (NCBI): domain Eukaryota; kingdom Metazoa; phylum Mollusca; class Cephalopoda; order Nautilida; family Nautilidae; genus Nautilus; species Nautilus pompilius. The sequence goes on from JACATO010002232.1 coordinate 230,112, forward strand.
CAGTCCGGATTAAGCAGCGGCCTCACCAACTTAACCCTTTGAAACGACAAATCCGTATATCGCTCCAGCCCCACGTGTTCTGCATTATGACTGTCGATTAAACACAGATCCAGTGTAACAAAAGCGGTACTTGTAGCTGGCACAAGTGATCTAAGTAAGGTAAACAGCGACGTGGTAAACGATGATCTTAAAAAAATAAAACTTAAAATTTTTCATTTTTTTTTTCGAAAAATCGCTATCCGTTCTGCCAACTAACTAGACTAGTGCGCATGCGCACGGGTAATAAACATATATCATTCTTATCGAAGCAACGTGGCGTTTGGCACGAATGAAATACACAACATCAACACGTGACAGACGCGTCTTCGTGACCGAAGGGGGGCGTTGACTCTAGCGGTCAGGCTGTGAAGACGTTATCCGTTTATGAGGAAAGTTCCATCTTATAGGCATCATGGCAAGACCCGCTTGGCTGCTGCTCAGCTACATCGGCTATTTCCTTTCGACAAGCGAGGGATTTTTCGCCCAAAGGCATTACCAAATGGACAGATACGGCGTGAATTGTGAGTCTGTTGAGAACTGCAGCATTTCGTGGACAACTACGGAAAAGGCCAAGAAGGTGGGTGGTGGACTCCCCCCCCCCCCGTTTCTGCTATCGAAGTAGCTGTGCACCGGTAAACATTACAAGAAGGTTATTTTATAAGCTCAACCGAAGCAGCGAAAGTTAGCAAACTGCACAAAGCTATGCAATTAATATACAGCAGCTTCAAAGATATTCGAGATACACGGTGTTTCGTAGGTAAATCCATCATATCCTCTCTCCTCGGCAACCGAAAACGTTACTTATTATTTACTCGAAATTATCCCTATATTATTACACTATTAAATACTATTTTTCCGAACAACGAAGACTAAAATTAAATATTAATAAGAGAGAGAGAAAGGAAATGGGAGGATAAAACAGTTTGTTTTTTTTTTTGGTACACTGCCCTGACAAAATACTTTGGAAAACAGAAAATAAGACGAGCAATAAAATGAAATTCGTTATGTTAAATGCTTGGTTAGGTCACTCTTTGAAGCACAAAGAACTTGTACCATGTTTGGCATTGAATCAACTAAATTCTGTTTAGTCTGATTTCTTCTCGCCTGCGTGAGAGCTTCGTTTAATCTCGTTATATTAGTGGAACAGGAAAGGGTTCGTATCATCTCACGATCCAGGTGCTGCCCCACAAGATTCACAGAGTTCCCGGGGGGGGGAGTTGAAAGTCTTTGTTATGTGTGGTCACGCGAAAGGTGTGGTAATGTTAGACCATTTTCTTGAAGAATGCGGGCATCGAATCTCAATGTCTTGTTACTAAATCATTAAACCTGTTTGTTTGAAATGTCGATGTACCCTGCAGAATTGAGCTGTTGTTCGACAAGCTCCAAATCAGTCCTTCAACCAGTTCATACTATACAAGTCCACCCTCCATACTTGACCACTGACTGAAGGCGTTAGGGTTGAAGTTCTTCCATAGGTGATCTCTCATACGCCAATTGCTCAGACCTGTGACTTACTGGAGAAAAAGAACACGCTACCCAAACTTGAGAGTTTCCTTTGCCGTGACCAGTGACCAGATCCTTGGAAGCGACTTATTCTCGTCGAACAGGTGGTCTCCCTTACATGTTACACAAATTCTATAGCCAACTCGGTGAAGATGACACTGGGCCGTTCTTCGGTTTATTCCTGCTTGCTTGGACGCCGTCCGCCAAAGGAATCTTGACAGCGAGTAATGTGCACGCTGTCCTTTCCGTGGCGACACTGAAGGGAGGGGATCTTACAGGTGACTCTGCCCTGGCGGAGGTCTCGTCGAACTTCGCGACAACACCGGGCGGCCACAGATTGGCGAGAAATGTCAAGATCGGAACGGCTTTTAACGAGAACTCGGGGGAGAGTGGGGGGGAATACTACTGGACCAGCGGTGCTTCCGTCAGGTGTGGAATATGTAAATTTAGTCGTAGACACTCATCAAGAGGGATGACCACCTTAATAGGGAGAAGATTGTTGTATATTTATTTCGATAACTGCCATAGCTCTTCATCTACCACAGAAGCCGAGCCTGTGAAAAGTGTTCCCTTGTTGAATTAATTTCTCTCGGAATTTAGCGTTTCATATGTCGGCCCCGCTACCAATAATAAGTTTAACATTTGGCGATTTTTCAATGATTAAATGAGTACAAAGCTACACATGTTCCCATACCTTCTCTCCTCTAGCAGCCTGAATTTAATAGAAAGGAGTTTATCAAAACAGCCTACAAATTACTTCCACAGATTTCGTTGAGTGTTTCCTATTAAGGCAGCTAAAACAGAACATTAGCTCAAGCCTGAAATACCATTGGTGACCCTTTTCATGTACATTATAGAATTAATATCAAGACTTATTCAGGTCTTCCATACTCCAATAACACTTTATAAAGACCAAGATGTTTAAACACACAAAATCTGCTTCCTACATTCTATAACCCATTTTAAATGGGCAAATGCCTTGATATAAACCACTTCAGCTGGAAAGATAATCAGCTGTATCCAGAAGCAATTGAATTCCCGTCTGTGAAAGAATCTGGAAAATTCTCCTTGACTGTTAATAACTATTATTTGTTTTCTTCCCACGTTTTGAGTTTCCTGATATATTTGGCATGTAAATACTGAAGGTGTGCCGTTTACATTATGTCTAAACCCCGAATTGTCCCGCTCTGTTTATGCTCAGATTCCACTGCGATTTTATTAAAGAAAGGTTTTAAAAAATTCGTCCCAAGTTCGCTGACGCTTTGCACAGACTCGTGCTTTTGCATCCCAGATCGCTTAAAATGAACGATGGAGTCCTCTACTCCGGCTAGGTTTTGCAACTATTTCTTCTTCTTCTTCTTCTTCTCTATTTTTTTTTTCTTCTAATTTTAGGTGAATTATTTGTGTCGGGCGCAGGACTCTTCTAACAAGAAAAAAGGTCGGTAATAAAAACTATAACTAGCGACAAAATTTACAACTCTTTTCTTGCGATCCCCCTCTACGGGTTCCTCAGCTAAGTCGGACAGGTTTAGGGGGGGTTCGAAAATGCTCGAGTGCGCGCGCACCTGCCGGTAGCGGAAGTCCGTGGCTAAAAGCTCTGGAATTAGGTGACTGCTCGATCTGGAGCCTTCGTTGCGGGATATAACATTTTGGTTAAAATAAGCTATGGCGACACTAAATTTACACCTTATTGTAATCTACCTGTCTTGCACGGGAAGGATGCAAACATTTTGTATTTCCTTGTGTAAGATCTTATGTAAGAAAAAATAAAAAAGAGAGCAACGTTGTGAGACTACTTGGTGTAGCTATAATTTAACCCTTAAGCCTCGGCGATCGTAATCCCCGTCACCTACATGTGTGCAATTTTTTTCTCCCCAGTATGCAAGAATGGATTCACCAAAGGGAAGAACTTGGATTCGTGTTACCATTTCAATCCAACAATGGTTACTTGGTTCCAGGCTATTAAACAGTGCGAGTTGCTTGGCACCGACCTGGTTTCTATCGAAAGTACGAATGAACACATGTTTCTTTCTGTACAACTTTTCTCTCTCCCAGGTGAGTAACATCTTTAAAATTCTCTGTCTGACAGGCGCGGCTTGTGCACCGCCAGCTGGGGGGGGGGATCTTTCCAGTAAGCAAGCCGAGTCGTCTTACCTGCCCTTTACTAGGTCATTCTGGCGGAAGTGACCTCTGATCGAGGAAAAATCAGTTCTACCGGTTGTGTCGACCGGAGACGAAGTTAGTAGAGAGTTCGGGTTCGCCCTACTATCAGCCGGACGAGTATGGGTGGGGGGCTGAACGAACAAACAGCGCTGCCTGAGTCCGGTCAAAGGCATCTCTTGGAATGTTCGGAAAAAAATGGAACAAAATTTTGAAAAATTAAATTATAATCTTTCGATGGACGCAGCTAAAGTCGGAGTTTGTGTACTTTGGCAGTGGACTGAACGGAGGAAGATAACCAAAGTTATAGACAATAAGGCTACTAAATGTACATTGGGGATGAAATTGGTTTGGTCTGTTAATACCCCGAAATCTGAGATCTCTCCTACCTCCCATATCCTCCCCGGAAGGTTCTGTTTTCGATTGAGGCTGACATCATCAGAAAGTCTGTTAACGAAAATACATCCACTAGTGGGAAAGGCGAACCCTGGTGTCAGTTTCTTCAACCAAGCGGAAGTTAGTCGCACGCCTCCCGTAGAAAGTCTTTACTAGAACCCTTCATTTTTTAGTGATGGAAGGAAATCCACGTGGCCAGTTGGTAAAGAAGAGAGCAAGGAAACACGTGCTTCGGAGGTTAAGAAGTTGTTTTCTTTTTGTTCGATCGCGCAGGAAATAAAAGTTCTAAAGTTTAGCATTCATTTGTTAGTTCAGATCGAAGAAGCCGAGAAATGCTTTCTAGCTATGCACATGTAATTATAGACTCTTCCCTGAATTATTTTGATAAAACCTGTTTCGAGAACCTTTCTCTGCCGCCAAAGCGCTAACTCTCTGTTTATGATTTTTAGATTTGTTTACAGTGGCTCTAGCGTATCTTGAACCTGTTGGATTTTGATTTTGGACAAACTGTTTTATTAATCTACAGAGAGAGAGAAAGAGAGAGAGAGAGAGAGGAGAGAGAGAGAGAGAGAGGAGAGAGAGAGAGAGAGAGAGAGAGAGAGAAGAGAGAGAGAGAGAGAGAGAGAGAGAGAGAGAGAGAGAGACGCACACGAACGCGGTAAATATTTGTAGGTTAAAATATCCTGATCCGATTATTTCCAATGGTTCACACCATCAAAACCTTTATCAACTGCAGGGAGAGAATAGTTTGATTCTATATTATATTTGAACCCTGCCTGCCATAGCAGATTTGTCATCCCCAGCTTGATATGCGCCCAGTAAAGATTTTTTACGTTAATAACATCTGACTATTGATGCTCGGAGATCTGCGTTCACTGTCAGCTTTCAAAGTAATAATCTCATTGTGCATAACTAGGTTCCGCAACCATGAGAGAGAGAGAGAGAGAGCTTTTATTACCCATACACCTTGCCAAAGAGCGCTGCAATCATCTACCTTTCTATGGGAAAAGCTAGTACTCGTCAGATAATATCGATCATCAGTAAATGCTTAAAATATTCTTCTTTTTTTCCAGAATTTAATGGCATCTCTGCGCACACTAGCGGAAACGATCTGATTAGCGAAAATGATTTCTACTGGTTATCAACTTTTGAAAGATTCAATGTGGCGCACTGGGCAGTCGACCAGCCGAACAACTATAACAATAGCCAACACTGCGTGATATTGGACAACAGCGATCGTTATCTGCTCAACGATCAAACATGCCTTTTCAGAGCTGGGTACGTTTGCGAGCACCCTCCATACTGATATATTTGTTTGCCCCTCTTAATTATATATAACCTTCGCAAAATAAAAAAATAATTAAAAAATCGAGAGAAAAATTGCATATTATTATGATAACAGAAATAAAGAAAATTTCATTAAACATTTTAGAAGCAAAGATATATAGCTTCACCCGAATATTTTTCATTATTTTTTCAAAAAATTTATTATTTAATAATTATTATATAATCCCCGAAGAACCTTAACAAACTGTTAATGTCAAATATTTTAATTAAGTTCTATTCCTGACCCGGCCAGCGGTCATTCAGTTTGACTCATTGTTTGGTTATCATCGATTTAGTTGCTCATGTCAAGAATAGATGAGTGGTATCCGGAATCTGGCAAAAGTCTGCAAATAAAGTTTTTTGTAAAATATGAAAAAAAAAAAAGTTGTTTCCGGTTTGTTTTGTTTTTTTTTATTGTTGTAGTTAGTTTTAGGTTTTTTTCTGTTTAAACGGCATAAGTTGATGAAAAAATACATTACGCTAAAACAATTAAAATTATTAGAAAACAACAATTTTTTATTGTTTAAAAGTAGAAAGAAAATGACTGCAAACATTTCTATCTTATTATTTTACGAGTTGTCTTTCCATTATTCTTTAGTTTATTTAGAGTTTCCTCCCCAATTCTTTAGTTTTTATTTAGAGTTGCCTCCCCTATTCTTTAGTTTTTATTTAGAGTTGCCTCCCCTATTCTTTTTTTTATTTAGTTTAATTAGTTAAAGGACCGGAGTAATTGTTGCTTTGAGAATTACATCAAGGTTGGTTATTAAGAAAACGCGACGAAGAGCAGCAGTGTCAAAGAATTTGGTAAAAAAAAAGAGAGACTTTTTTCTTATGATTCGAAAAAATCAGATCTAATTTTTTAATCGATCAATATGAAAGATCTATTGTAGTTGGTTTCAGCAGAGTTGAGGCGCCTTGTTAACTGCGTTTTTATCTATAGATGGAACTTATTCCAATTTGGATGCAGAAGCAAAGATTTACGTCAAGCCTAAGTCGCTAAACATCACGTATACCGTATTTTTTAAATGAAATTTGGCCAAAATTATATTTAGTTTTATCTAAGTAATAGCATCCACTGGCGGCACACGTAGCAGAGCTTACTTACTTGCAAAGCAATAACTACGAGTTCACTAATGTCCCTAACTTTACTCAACATGTACGTGGAGTTTTTTAAAGCCTGGATCTTCACCAGATAAACTCAGAATAGTCTCAGATACATCGATGAGTATAGCGTTGGAGTAATAAATTTTCTCAGATGTTTCCGTCTTATCTTAACTCCCTCAGGCCTTCCATTTAATTAACTAGGAGAGGGGTGTAAAAGCGGGAGGAGAGACTGCTCTGGTAAATATGGGATTAGCGGGAACAATTCTATAATTACCCCGCAAAAAACAAAATCAAAATTTTTTAAAAATTAATTCGCATCTCGGAATGCTGCTGATAGACATCGAATCTATCAGTATTCATGTTTCTCGATTGTGTTGTCTAATTAGGAAGGCTACAGCTGGTTTAAAATCTAGTGCACAGAAATATTTTTGATAAGATCACCTGAAACTTTTTATCTAAATGTATAAAATATATCTAAGTATAATATTTCCTTATCTTTATTATCGCATTCGAAATAGTGTATATTATGAACTGATTAAACTGCAATATATATATATATAATGATGTTTAACTGTTTTAAAACAATTCTGGAATTTGAAACATCTTATCCTCGTCTAAGAAACAGAGAATTTTTTTTTTAAGTTTCACTAAGAAGAAACGATATTTCATACACTCTTCGAAATATCCAAGTCCATATTTTGAATTAATTGCGTAATAATTTATTGAACCTAGCATTATTTTTAAGTAAAATTTTAGAACTGTTCAAAGCTTTGAAAGTTATAAATATTGAAATATATTACTTATTAATTTCAAAGAGTTTTTAAGTCTCATGACCACAAAGACGATAATCCAGTAGTTCTCAACGTGGGGCATACGCCCCACAGGTGGGCAATTCGATTTTTAAGGGGGGTAATTTGATTTTCAAAGGGGGCAATTGAGTACGAATGAAGAGGTCTGGGTCCAAATTTTCGATTTTTATTTTTTGGATTTTCCATCAGGTAACGTTTATGTTTCAGATGCTATTTTGAGTAAATATTTTTTTTTTAGTGAAAAGGATCATTATTGTATAGTTATTACATAATCACTGTGCCATCGCTCTTCATGCACGTCACACAAAGTGCACGAGGTCATGGAAGAACCTTATTTATTGAATTTGATTTAGAAATGCGATTCAAAGGGCTTTTGCTAAGTTACCGTTATAATAACTGTTTCCTCCGTTTTCTCTCAAAGGAGAGCATTTCCATTTTCTGAAAATTCAGAGCTCGTAAACAAAGAAGTTGTTTTGTCGTTTTCACACAAGGTAATTGATACATATTTCTTTGGTTGCTCGTGAATATATTTGATTGTTTAGTATTATGATGATACAAGAAGATACATAAAGTGTCAGAGATGAAAACTTAATAGTCCAAATGCTAATATAATACAAGTCTTGCCAAATTCATTGTGTATGTGTGTGTGCATATTTTTGTCAGACGATTATCGTCAATACATTCGTGTGTGATACAAATTTCTCACATATTCGTAAAAATCTGGTGTACCGCACTGTCTGTCCTTATATGCTGTATAAAACAAATCAGCATTGTTTTATTAATTATGTGTTTACTTGAACGTTCTAATTATTTTATTTCATTTTTGTGTTAACTTAAACGTCTTAAATTCTGAAAGTGCATTTCAGTTCTTAAGATTACTCATTTATTTCAGTCACAGCCCCTATGCATAAAATGGGTAGTGCAAGCAAAAAGAAAGTTCGTCAGTATTCAGAGGAATTTTCGAAATTTGGTTTCATACCCGCTGCTCATGATGAAAGGTCACCTTTCTGTCTCTTATGCCAACAATGCTTGAGCAACGAATCAATGAAACGAGGTCATCTTGAGGTGCATTTGAAGGCGAAACACAGTGCGTATGTAAATTCAGATTTGAATTACTTCAAATCTTTAAAGAATAAGTTTGAAAAAAGATCAACAATAAAGTCTCTGTTCACCAGTCCATACTCTTGAGGCAAGTTATGAAATTTCTTTACTCATTGCTAAATTTGGAAAAAATCATACTATAGGGGAGGATTTAATTAAACCATCAATATCTGCATTTCTTAAAACAGTTCTGGAAAAAGATGACAAAGATGTTAAAACCATGCCACTCAGTAACGACACTGTTAGGAGAAGAATAGATGAAATGAGTGAAGATATTGAAACACAACTTGTTGAAAAGCTGAAATCAAGAAAATTCTCAGTACAAATGGATGAATCAACTGTGAGAGGCAGTGAGGCCTTATTGCTAACTTATATTGATAAAGGTGAATTTGTTGAAGAAATGTTATTCTGAAAATTTTTAGATACCACCACTACCGCCGCTGATATATATATAATAAACTAAAATACTACTTAGATATCAATAATATACCAATGCAAAACAACATCTTGTGCAGCTGATGGTGCTCCTGTTATGATGGGCAAGAAAAATGGCTGCTTAAAATTGATGAAAGATGGGAATCCGGAGATGCTTCTAGTGCACTGTGTTATTCATAGAGAGAACTTAGTGTCGAAAAATATTTCTCCTGTCTTAACGAGGTACTGAAATCAGTTATAAAATCTATCAATGCTATCAAAACTAATGCCAAATGTGAGCGTCTTTTCGAGAAATTTTGTGAAGATAACAATTCAGACTATGTGAGAGTTATTTAGCAGATATTTTCGAAAAACTGAATGTGTTGAATAAACAACTTCAAGGAACAAATAAAACACTTGTTGATGCAAAGGCGAAGATATTTGGCTTTATTTCATTTATCGAGTTATGCCAAAAAAATATTTCTGACAAAAATTTTGACCAATTTCATTGGCTAAAAAAATGTGAGCCGACTGAGGCTGCTGTGCTTGTCATTGTGGATCATCTGAAAATATTGGCCTCTGATTTTAAAGAAAGATTTTCTGATTTAAAACAGATTAATTTTCCATTGTGGGTGATGCAGCCAGTGCTTATGGATTTATCTGATGTTTCAGTGCAGTACCAAGAAGAACTCTCGGAAATAAAAAATGATGAGCCAGTTAAAACTTTATTCAACATAAAAGGAGCGATGGCATGGCTTTGGGTATTTAGTTTCTGTCTCATCACAAATTCAACTAGCTTTGCAAGGAAACTGTTGTTACCGTTTCCATCTTCATATTTAGCTGAATGTGGCTTTAGCGTTGTAAATGATTTGCTACTGAAGAAAAGAAATTCACTGGATATCAGTAAACGAGGAGAGTTGAGACTAAAGCTGACTAAATTAGTGCCTAATATAAAATCTCTTTGCAGCAGGCATGAAGCACAAGGGTCTCACTAACTTTATTCCGCTTTTCTTGAGGTGTGCTCAAATGGCATTTTGCATTTGATAGGAACCTATACTTTATTGTACAGTAATTAAAATGATCAAATAAGCTTCCATTCAACTTAGTTTGTGTTCATAGTACATTTCAGTTTTCTATTACACGTTTTGAATTTTTATTTGCTGTTTTTGTGAGACAATCCACAAATATTTTCATAAATATAGAAATTTTCTCTCTTTATTACCTGTGAATTCTCTCTTATTATCATATGTATCATTATTAAAATCTAATACCACTTAATATTTTTTTCTTACAATTTTTTCAGTAATTTCTTGCTCAAATTTTAACTGTCTTTTGTTTATTTCATTTTTCATGGATGTCATGTTCTTTTGAAGCTTGTTTAAACCAAGGTATTGGCTTCTTCAGCTGAGTTAACTTTTTAAATGATAAGAATTATATATCACCACATGTGGGCATCAGGATTTTAGAGGTGATTAGGTGGGGCATGGCCCAAAAAAGGTTGAGAACCACTGCGATAATCCAAACACCGAAAAAATGTACTTTTCTCCTTTCTCTACTAGTTAAAAAATAAACGCTTTTTTTTTTTGTCTTTGTTATTTCTGCTGTCTAGCAGACGGTCATTAACGATTAACTCACCGCACCTCTTTCCACTTGGATGCGGACAAGGTTCAGGTGCCCTTCACGCCGGATCGCGTTGACCAGCAGAAACTCCTTGAAAGCCATATGATGGCTCATAATGGACGACGAGTGATAAGCTGGAACAATGGCCTGTTTATTTTTTTTTTTCATTCTGGCCGTCGGCCTGACCAGATTGCGATTTTACTATGAATATCTCAACACCCCGTATTTATGGAGAGCAATCTGTTGCCAGCCATAAGACTGTATAAGAGTCCGTTAAGACATGAAACGAATTAACGTTTTTTTTTTTGTCAAAAGAAGCTACAGGGTCAAAGACCCAAAATTGAGACAAAAAATTGCAAAATTCAGAAATCTGTTGCCACTTCAGCTTCACGTTCTACTTCAGTTGCTGGTGATCACCTGTCTAGACTGGGAGATTGTTTTCTGGACAGTAACCTGGAACAAGTTCGAGGTATCAATTTCACAAAAGATAAAAATAAAAAAACAAACGGAAAGACGATTAGCGGAAACCTGGCTTTACGTTTACGGTTGCAGTATGACAAAATGTCGCGATCTCGCTTTCTGTCATCCAAGTGGACAAATATCAAAGACATTCAATGCAAGCTGACAGTAAAACAGAAAAGGCATTTACACAAAACAGAGCCAACAATAGTTTTAAAAAAGCATTGGAAAAAAAACAAACTTTCATAGCATTGGTGCAAATTCACAGTAAGCATTTGAAGGAAAGACTGGTTTTAAAAACGCTGAAGAAAATATTCACTAGTCTACGTTGCTTAGTTGGACAAGCTCTTGAAATACGATGCTACATTGAAACTTCCTCTGAAAACCTGTTAATTGCTCAGTTTAAGGTGCATAGACAATTCTGATGTCAAAGGGTGGATGAAGCGAAAAACCAGTTTGGCTTTCATTGTAGATACAAAATAAGATATTGGAGCTGATGACTCAGATTCTCAGTTTGCTTCAGATATCAGAACAGCCCAATATTACGCTCGTCTTGCTGATGAAATAGTTGATGTCAGCAGAACAGAGCAAATGTCCTTATGGATGCCAAATGTATCGGATAATCTGGAAGTACAAGAGTTAGTGTTTATATTACATCGATTAAGTTAGTACAATTCAGAGTAAATCTTCACTGCGACTAAAAACATTTATCGCGTTTTGCATGTAATATAGAAAATTCATGGTAGTTAGAAAATTCGTTTTGAACAAAAGAAAATCAAAGCAGTGTCCATTGGTAAATGGATGCAGTAAATTTATCCGTTCAAGACTATTTCTGGAGGCTACCTCCTGTGTGACTTTTTAGAGTTGATACGACAGCCAGCTAATCGTTTTACGAAATTCTCCCAAAATATTAGCAGCAATTAGAACTCTGCTGAACGTTCTCAAACATATATACGATCATTGCATCCCAGACGCTTCAGAGATAAATTCCATTCTTTAGTAGTAATACAGTCACAGTTGGTGATCCTCCTGTCGAATATAAAGCAGTGACTTTTCAGGCAAAGTTGGAACTTTTCGAGTTTTCTTTATCTTTGAAAATTTTCTAAATTCTTAAGATCAGTAAACTCATCCAAGCTGAACGAACATCATCTGTGGGATTTGTGGAACACGCTAATAAGGAACTTGGTTGCCTGAGAGATGACTTTACTTCCGATAACTTACGTTCAGACTCTGAACAGCTGCAGGCAGATGCTCCAAAGCTTCCCCCACATTCAAATGATTGTCGCTTTTCCAAGAAATCAAAAGTCCACCAATTCACGAACCCAAAAAATTATCAACGAGTTTCTTTCTGTTAAATTGAGGACATGGCTATCAGTTAAATGAAATCAGGTAGGACGAATACAATATAAATTGTAGTTGCTGTTCCAGATCTTTCGGCACCATTTTTATCCCGCACCCTGCCAGAATTCGACTACTTTCTATTCACCAATGGAACGGGATGCCAGTAACTGGCTTCCTCATTGATGCTAGGATTACGTAAGGATTCTTTAGAATTTCAAGTATACACTGGCAAGTATCTAGATTTTCTCCGCAGCCACTCCACTTGCGGATAGAGCATATTATTTTTGTGGTGCTCCAGGGTAGAGAAACAGGCCGGTAAGTAAAGAGAAAAAACATTTTATAATTTCTGTTTATCTACAGGTTGACTCTAAGTAGGAAATGATGCAGTCGATGCTGATCCTGTTTTTAAGAGGAAAATGCAAATTTTACAGAGCATTAAATGTATACGTTTTAAATCCATGGGAGGGGGTGGGGTGGGGTGGAATCTAAAAAAATGCCTTTTGCTAACTGCCAGAGAGTGAAGGGAAATAACTTAATTAAAAACAAAGAACGAAGCAGATGATTCGGTAAATGTTTTCTTTCTTGGCAGGTCTGGGGGGGGTTAGAGGATGCTTTGCATAAAGTCTGTTAACAAATTAGATTTTCTTTCTTTTCTAATTTTTTTTTTTTAAAAAAAAGGGAGCTTGAAAGACTAAACACTGGTTTACATTTATTAGAGCCTGATGCTGACGTAAAACAAATCCAGTCCTCTCAGGTGGGTGGAAATTTTACTCAGATGATGGATGGAGTTTTTCTAGAGATTTAAACTGGACCATTATCAGAGGAAGATTTCATATAAAACCTCAAAATTTTTCACCAAAACAACAAAAACTACTATTGGTTAAAGAAAAGGAAAGAAAGAAAACCAAGCAGCACAATTAGAATTTTATACAGTATAGTATAGTGTACACAGAAAGGGCAGAAAGACTGAAATAGGTCCTTTCATAATCCCGAAATATCTTAAGACATAACCTGAACCCGCTCAGGCAGCAAGTCACTTCTACACTTCAGCCCCCTTATCATCAAGGAAAAACTCGCAAACCCTTCTTTACCAGTGGATTTAAATCATCTGAACTGGTGACCCCGTTTTAAAAGAATCAGCTAAGTGAGAAATCAAAAGCAGCAACTCCAATATTTCTAACCTTTCCATCTACAATACATTTTGTATGCAAACCACCACAAAAGCCATGCTAAGCTAGCAGTATCTTTGAGTGAGACGGGACATCGCATCATCTAGATGAAATCCGACCAACACTTTACTTATAATGTAACAACTGCATTACTGCCATTACCAAAACTGTTAGCTTTTCAAACAAAACTATCGAAACAGGAAAAGGTTTACTTTAATTCTGAAATTTTAAACCCACAAATTGATTTAAATTTTGTCTACCTTTCTAGCTGCATCAGGTGAGTGAATTAATTAGTCCACTCAAATGATGACATCCAGCTGCTGGTCAGTTTACAGTGCTTGAACAATTATAAAATTAGCAATATTTCACTTGGACATCCATCCAGTAAAAGGACATTCCAGTTTATATCAGGATCATAGAAGCATTCTTTTGATCGTTGGCAAATAAAAACTCATTTCATACTGTTGGTTTCTGCTTGTGTCCAGTGATCCATGATAAGTGAGACTTTATCACTAATCAACAGAAATCAAATTTTTAAAACAACGACTAAGTTATACTACTTTAAAAAAAAAAAATATTTTAAAATCTTTATTAAACTCATTATATTGTAGATTGGCAGCTTATAGTTTAAATGGCAAAACATCAATTTAGTTTTATGTAGTTTGAATTTCTATACTATTAACTTAAATCCTTAATGCTGCCCATCTTTATTTGAAGTCAGAAATTTGTTTAAATACTTTTCAAAGCTTCTGTATTGATGTAAGTTGTTTTTCTACATCTGACTGGGCACAAAACTGTTTAATTTTTGCTGAATGTAAGTCATATATTTTCTGTCAATGGAAATTAAAATTCTAATTTTTTTTTTCCTAGTGATACAGAAAAAATATACAACAGGTGGAAGAATTCTAAATACAAAAAGTTAGAGAACAAGTTGTGTTTTAAGCTATGCGAGAGAACAATAAAATTAACAAACATATATTGTATTCGAAAATATTTTAAGGACTCAGTCCTAATTCATAAAATGAGGCAACGCCACCATTCATTCAATATTTTTCAATGCACAAATACTTTTTTGCAACAGAAATTTAAAAAAAGACAGACGAGAGTAGCATGAAAGTTGTAGCTGGGTAATCTCCCCTTATCCTTCAGCATACTAAGTTCGCAATTTAAAAAAAAATAATAGTTTGGTAGGAAGTTTGATCAAGTTACAGTTTGGTGGTGGAAAACTAATGTCAAGAATACCGAAGACTACTAAGTTCTACTTGCTTTCAACATGATTTGATTACTCATTTACCCCCGTGTTCATTGAGTTCTAGTTTCCACAGTCCCAGGCCTTTAGGGAAAAGCTACTGACTTGAGTGATTTGATGACTGACGGCAATAACAAAAGGTAGAGGGAATTTTTACTCACCTGCGCTAATTCTTCCACAGTCAGTCAAAACACAATTGTTAAACAGTTTTTCAAATCTAGAACAGAATTAGTGCTAACAGAAACCCAACAGTTAGGTGTGTGTGTGTGTGTGTGTGTGAACAAGCACTATTACCATTACATCTTCAATGCATGAAAGAATGCAATTTAAAAAATCAGGTTATTAAGCATTAAGCTATTATTATTATTATTATTATTATTATTATTATTACTATTATTATAAATTGTATGTATTATTACTGTTTAAGAGAAAAAAAATTACTTCACTATTTATAAAAAAGATCATTCAATGATTGTAAACAGAAAATTTGTAAAAAAAAATTTTAAATACACATTCACGCAAGCATATCACCAAGGTGAGTTCGTTTATGTACAGTCAGGTTGGATAATTTAGAAAAGGATTTGTCACAGATTTCACATTTGTAAGGTTTTTCACCTGTATGGGTTCTTATATGATCAGTCAGGTGAGACAACTGTGAAAAAGATTTGCTGCAAACTTCACATCTGTATGGTTTCTCACCTGTATGGGTTCTTATATGTATATGCAGGTAAGATAACAGTGAAAATGATTTCTCACAAGCTTCACATTTATATGGCTTCTCACCTGTGTGAGTTCTAATATGGTCATTCAAGTGAGACAGCTGTGAAAACGATTTTTGACAAATTTTACATTTATATGGTTTCTCACCTGTGTGAATTCTTTTATGTCGAGTAAGAACATTCAACTGTGAAAAGGATTTCCCACAAACATCACACTTAAAGGGTTTTTCACCTGTGTGAGTTCTTATATGGTCAGTCAGGTAAGACAATAATGAAAAAGATTTGCAACAAACTTCACATTTATAAGGCTTCTCACCTGTGTGAGTTCTAACATGGTCATTTAAATGAGATGACTGTGAAAATGACTTGTCACAAGCCTCACACTTGTATGGTTTTTCACCTGTGTGAATTCTTTTATGCACTGTCAGGTAAGATGATTTTGAAAAAGATTTTTCACAAAATTCACATGCATGTGGTTTCACAGGTTTGTGAATTTTTTTATGCCTACTTAAATTTTCAAAACAAGAAAATGATGTGCCACATGTTTCACAGGATAAAGAATGAGTGTTTTTTTGGTCTGCCAGAGAATGAACTGTTGAGAACCCATTTTGGCAGTCCAGGTTTTTACAAGATTCCTTATCCAAGTGAGTATTCATAGACCCAACATGTGATAGTATTTCACCTCCTAACTGCAACTGGTAAGATTCTTCCATCAAGTGGCCACTCTCGATTATGGTTTGTGATGCAAACTGTTATGTTTCAGGAATGAATAATTTTCATTATTATAATCGGCTAAATCAGTCTGCAAAATTATGATTTGGGAAATACAATGGTTTAAAACAATATCTGCCTAAGATTAAGATAATGTAGTTTGTTGAGATAATCTTCAAGTTTACCTCATCAGCATTCTTGATGATGATATTGTATGTCATAAAAAAACAGACATCATTCCTATAGAATAGTCACAACAATCAGCTTCTGGTATATCACAAAAGATACTGCTATTTGTATGGTACAGGTACAGGACATCTTCAAGTTTGTTGAAATACAGGCAATGACAATCCATCACTGCAACTCCAAACATAGATCTGAAAGGAAAAAAAAAAAAACAATCAATCAATAAATTAACAAGTATGTTAACTTTCATAATAGTCAAATGTTCTGCTCTCTTAAAGTCTCTTTGAGAACAGATATCTATCACCCACCAGATGTTAGAAAATCTTCATATTTTTCCTGTTGATTTGAAATTATCATACTAATTAACACTTTGTTCTTCTTCTTCTTTACACACAGTAATTCCTTAATTCCAACAAAAATGCATGCTTGAAGGTGTGGATCATGTGATCATTCTGCAAAGCTCTGATTCTTAAATCTGGAACCACACACACACACACACACACACAAATGTTTCTTTGTTTGCTACAGAAGAACCCAGGTTTTTTTTTAAAGTTTTCCTATAAGAAAACGGCATCAAAATACCCTGAGGCTGCTGCTGTCAGCTGGAGAATGATGACTGCTACATTACCTGGTAGGTACTGTTTGTTTAAGGTGGCTATCGAAATTAGTTTGCTAATTATTAATATTATTAGTATTATTAATAATAATAATAATAATAATAATAATAATAATAATAATAATAATAATTTAAATAATAATAATTGGCAAGGGGAAAAAACCGGAAGATTTCAGGGGACCCCTCAGTCCGACAATGGTAAGCGGCACGAGAGAAGGGGCAGATAACCCGGTGACTGACGAACGGAACGGCGCTCTCTTAAACTCTCCTTGTAGACTCCCCCTCCTCCCCCCCCTCCTGTACTTCTATACCTGGTTGGTTTCCTTGGCCCAAAGCTTACCGATGACTCGGAGAAAGGTCCTTACGTCTAAGCATCTGGCTAAGCCGCCATCTTATTAAGGAGGAACGCAGGTCGTCTGCGAGATACCACAACGACTGTCACCGGAAATTTCCAAAAGCAACGACGATCCGGACGCAGACAGACCCCCACCCCACCCCACCCCAACACAGAACCGATCATGTATGTATTGAAAATCTGAGCGATGATAATGGATGCACTTAAATTGAAGGAATTCGGAGGTAGCCCTTACCACATCAAGATCGTTCCGCATACAGTTTTTTTTTTAACGGTGCCGACGGAAATTAAGTCCCCTTTGTGTAAGCTTCCGCTGCCGCAGAAAGTTCCCGCTCAGTTATGGTCATTGTCTTGGTATAAGCGAGCCCCCCCCCCACAGGTGAAAACGGTTTATCAAAGAAAACCACTGACACGGCCTTTCACCCGTCTTCCCGTGTCAAACTTCACATTCACTCAAGTTTCTCACCTGCCCCCCGTGTTCAGTTGTTGTTGTTGTTGTTGCTGCTTTACAACTGTGGCTGACTTGCTGCCTTAAAAGTGAAGATTTATTGCTAATTTGTTTCTTGACAAAACTAGACACGCGATCTGAAAAGTACCTTGTAACAATCTGGGTTTTGGGGTACTTCCAGTTTCTTCCTCACTAGCCACCTACCTCCCACAAATAAATGGAAAAGCTCTAGTAGGGTTTTCCAGGTACCTTTGGTAGAAGTTCCTTGAGTAAGTCTTGTCTGGTTTGCACCTTGTCTACTGTTCAAGAGCCCCTACCCCCAACAATCATGCCCAGGTAACTTGCTTGCCTTGCTAACTAAGCCTATACCTCACTTTCTCTATTCTACCCGCACATATTGTCAGATATATTGGGTAGGGACATTTTGAAACTATCATGATAGAATCTATGATCATCACTATAGTTAGAGGCAATGTAACTATATGCTACAAAGAAATAATCCTGATTGACCCCATCCTGTAAATGTTGTTAATACCAGTGAACTGATTATGTGTTAATGTAAATCTGGAGAAAAACATTACCGCAAGTTGGAAGAAAACATTTTCTAATATTGAAAATTTTTTTTTTTTTAGGTTTTTATTAACATCAACAGACTTGCTTTACATCTAGTTTATACAATGAAGCAGCACATTCATAGTTTTTCCATAGGTTTATGGGCATGTAGATACTGCAACTAGTTTCTATGTTGATAATTGAAAATACATTACCATAATACAATGATGCAAAAGCTGACAGACAAACTTCAAATCTAAAAATCTGAAGTAAAAGTTAACCAATATATATATAGATACATTTAGAGTATTCTATATGCTACAATTAAGAAATAATATTTACAATTTAAAAAGTGAGAGAAAGATGATGCATGTTTTGGTTGGTTAGGAGTCATCTTTTGAAGTGTTGTATTATGGAAATGCTTCCAAATTAATGGAGGAAAGATTGACTTCATGTTCCATATACACCTACCTTATTATGATAGATGGCTAACAATCCATTTTCTATCAAATCAATTTCAAAAGCAGCAGTTCTTCAGCTATCTAGTACTGCTTCAGTAATGTTCTAAACTCATCAAATACCATATATGTTACAGAAATGCACCAATCTCTGGTTAACCTTCAAACATGCATTTTGCTGTCTCCGAAGTCACGACTAAAGCTTGTATCATCAGTGAGCATCACTTTGGTCTATCTGCACAATGTCCACCACCTGTATTGGAAAATGCATAATCTTTAAGTGTTTCTACACAATTCGAAGAGTAAAGTTGGTGTGCTGAACCTGTTAGAGTTGCTGATATAGAGCTATGGTTGTCACATACTTATCTTAGGCTCCTGTTCACATGGAATATTTCATCAGAACAATATATTGTTCCAGGTCAACCACTATGGAGCCTGTATAAGGTTCTGCAGTTTGTCTGTTATTGTTGCTATAACCAGCTGATCACAGAATGAGGCACACCAGTTTCCAACCACTGTTCTCTCTGAAGCCCCTATCTCAAATATGCTGTCTCATTCACTTTGCCTAGTGTGGTTGATGTAGTAGAGTGAAAACTGAATGCAGCATACTTAAAAGTCTGCATGCCATAACTTTACATCAAATTATGTTAGCACATAACACGTGCATAGAAACCTTCTTATGGAAAGTGCAGTTCAGAACACTTTCAATCAGCCAAATGCAGAGTTTTATTCAGAATAAGCTGCTGAATAATGACACAAGATTGTTTGCATTTTTTTTTTAGATTTGCTTTGGTAAAGCCTAATAGCCCTAAAATCTAATAAGAGCAAATTATTTCCCTAAGTAAACTTATTTATTTATATTTTGGTTACCGGATGATGACACAATAGCCAGGTCTTTGTTCACTCATTCGACATGATTAGAAATTAATCTGTTTTAAATATCCTTGATCAACAACTTCCTCAAATAACCCCTATACCTCTTACCTTAATTTCCTCCAGTTACTAAACAGCAGAGGAAGATAAAGTGTCTCTTCTCAATGACAAAGCAATATTAAAAAAAAAAAATTCTGTTCATTATGGCATTCTTAAAATATTAACCTGTTCCCCGTACGAGGGGACTTTTATGCCTGGAGATCAATCTCTGTTTGCTAACCAGCTTGAGGCTTTGGCGAAAGAAAGGAATTTGTTGATGAGTGAGTGGGTCACACTGTGTCATTGACATGAAGCCATTAGTGCAAATATAAATTAAACTTAGCACTGCTGAAGATTTATTAATTGTTAGAACTGCAATATGATCTAATTGAGGATAACATAATATAAAAGGGAAAAAAAGTTAAAAATCAGAAAAAAAAAAAACATTCATTGCACATCTGTTAACACGAGGTGGTAGGGGACCATTGTGACTTTTTGCACAAAAATGTTTGCCAAAAGTGGGGTTTTTTTTACAATTTTTTTGTTGAGCATGGCCGCCTTATTTAAATTGAGTCCTGGGCAGCCGGTGATGATCTAGCGGCTAAACTACTGGACTGGAGTAGCTGAAAGGTCCGAGTCTGAATCCTAGTCAGAACTAGATCAGTTGGACATACCTCTCTAGCATGGATTCCTCTCACTCTAGAAATGAAGATTTCTAGTAAGGTATTTTTGTACATATGGATGATGTTCCACGGGTAATTGCTGATTGGCATGCACCACTGCTCATGCTCAAGAGCTCTCAAACCATACCATACCATCAGTCACCAAGGCTGATTCCCCATACCTTTTCCCTCTTTGATCACTGCTGGGAGATATCCTTGTGCCTCCAAAGTCAGGACAGGATTTGCCAGAAAAGGGGCAAGACTCCATAACCCCTGCTAATATTTCAGTTATTAATTATAAAGTTTTATTAAGAAGCAAAAAAACATTGGGCCACTACCTATTCTAGAACCTTTTAACAAATGATGATGAGATTTGGCTGCATCGCTATGATCCAAAATCAAAACTGCAGACAAACATGATAAGCCCCATCTCCACAGATGCAGATCATATTATGTATGGAATAAACTGATGGAGACGATGCATCCATTTAAAATATACTGAAATCAGCTGCAGGCTTCCAGACTGGGAATAGTAGTATGCATGATCTACAGAAATAATCCAAGAACAAATGAAAAGCCCTCATATATGATTTTTAAAAAAAAAAACAACAATGTTTTATAATTTTAATTCAGCATTAATAATATATTACTTTCAAGTAAATGTGAAGGAAGATAATAATGTTAAAATCTGACACAATGACGGAATGCATTTTCCATGTTTAGCTCTTGATAACACTGGATTTTTTTGCAATTTATTAACATACCAAGTGGCATACTATTATTTTACCAGATATTCCCTATAAGCTTACTGAGGCACAGTCAAAAACAAATTTTCCACCACCTATCAGCTCAGTTTTAGTAACTAAAGTTGTTGCAAAAAAAATGGCAGCAGTGTAACATTTGAAAAACAATGCAATTTTCATCCACTGAAATTTTTAAAGATTAAAGAGAAAGAAAACTCTCGTAATACTGTAAGTAAAATTTAAAAGGATCCATCTGTGAATATCTGGCAAATCCAGTGTCCAATAAATCAAGTGATCTTAGCTGCTTTGGTCACTGACCAGAAGATAACTCACTTGGTTAATAATGTGGCAGTCAGCCACATGTTAACTTACATACTTTGTCATCAACTTCTGATAACAGTAATAAAGCAAATTACTTCTATAAAATTCAGCAAAATGTATTACAGTTACTGTGATAGTTCTTAGGTAATGATACAGACATTACATATGCTCCGATAATAGGATGAAGATTCAGAAGTTGTTTAAAACGTCCTAGTAAAGTAAAGACCCTAAAGGAACACCTAAAGAAAAGTAGCTGTTCCATGTATGAAAAATGAGAATTTACATCACATTTCCCACAAGCAACATCAATGATCCCAGTAGTTAAGCATCACTGGTTACTTCTCATTTAAAAGGGAGCGTCAACTTTTGGGTTGTTTAGCCAATGAAGATTTTGGTTTTATGGAGGTTAGTGAAAAATTTAAAATGCCACTTGATCATTTAGCAACAGCAGCACTCATAAAAAAATCCAATTCTTTGCACACAATCTCTCTTTATTCATCACTTAATTATATTACAGTCAATCAGTGATTAGCACCGTCTTGTACATACATATAAAACCTACGATAATACGTATGCACTCACTGATTACAAGGACAAACTTCAATCTCTTGTTTATGTAGCACAACATCCCAATCCACCACTACTCTACAAAGACAATATGGAAGAATCACATTTTCCTATTTATTCCTATCTTCTCAACTAGAACTCCAATGCCATACTATTGAAGCCTGGGTCCTGAACATTCTTAAATACTGGAGTACACGGAGTGCTCGAGTGGCCATTTAAAGTCTACGCAGAAAACAGAACGAAAGCCAATTAGAGGACCTACTTCAAAGTGAAAGATTTTAACTTTTGCTTTGAACATAACAGCCCTTTTCCCGAGATTGCATGTAGAAGATGAGTGTCCATCTGAAGTATTGAAAAGAGTTACTTTTACAAAGAATCTAACCGAAGGATTCCTCTCTAAATCTGTCAAGTTTCCATATGCGCTTAGTCCTTTCCCCTTTTTTTTTTTTTTATTGGTAACCCTAACTCTCAAACCTAATGTGGTAGGGAAATAGGGGGGCGGGGGCATGTCTGGTATAAAGGAACAACACGGGGGCGGGCTGAGTGACTGAGGGTAAATGGGTGTGTGGTGCGGTAAAACGTGACAATGGCAACTGCTGGCTTTCCTTTGTTTTGCAGAGACCCTTCGTAAGCCGGTGGACCCGTCCAGAGTGGTGCGGTTTATCAGGATAGAACCTGCAAACACCTCTGTCTGTCGATCGTCGTACGAATTTCGCAGATCTAGACACTGGAGGGGAGTTCCCGGGTGTGTGTGGAGCAAGCGAAACGTCTCTGTGAGTTTTGTCCAAGATCGTTCGTTCTTACCGAAAGGGGCCGCCGTTCATCGCCATCTTACTACCGGCTCCCCCCCCTCCACCCCCGATCTTAAGGTGCCACCGGTGTCGAGCGTCACGTCATCCCTGCCTATAAAATATCCGGGGCAAAAACAACCAAATAGAGAGCTTACGGTAATTAAGCTGGCAGGTAGCGAAGTATAACACCTGTTCACGTCCAACCGGCGCCATCATTCAAACCTCACTCTAACCTGCGACCCCTTCTTTTCTCCCTCCAGGTCAACAATAGCGCACCATTCTTCCTGTCCGTAAAACGGTGTCATGGGAAATTAGTCCCCCCCAACCCACCATTTTTATATCGTTATTTTCTTTAATTCTACACTATACTAGTGGGTGATATCGTAGTAATATCACCTGAAAAGAATTTTTTTATTCGCATCCCTAAATGCAATAAAATACTTGATGGGACGGAAATGTATAGTGGGGGCTTTCCAAAGTTACCTCCCCTTTAAAAAAAAAAACAAAAAAACAAAGCAATAACACTCTTTGCCTGGTTATTTTCACAGTCTGGGGGCGGGTTGATTCGGTGTGATTCCGGGGACCAGACGGGCCGCTGTGTCGCTGATGTCGTGTCTGAGATCTGTGTTGCGCTGAAATAAATCTTGTCACGTTCATGACGGGAGGGCGGGGATCCCTTTATTGCTATTAGTTCTATTCAAGAATTCTATTTGTCGGGGTGTAACTTTAGAACTTCATCTTCTGGTCAAAATGAAAAATGACGATCCAGTTGATATTTTCATCGGTTTATTTCTATAACTGTGCACTGTGATTTAGTAAAAAGACCCTATCTTAATGGATGTTCATTTCAATCAGGCCCCTCCCACCCATCCGGATGTTCATTTCAATCAGGCCCCTCCCACCCCCTGTATGTTTCACTTGGATATGAAAGTTTGAAAAACCAAAAACAAAAATTAGTTTACATTCCATTTAATAGGCATTTTATTTGAAGCATTCAAATTCCCACTACAAACCCAGACGGAATATAGATGATTTAAGAGATGACATAATAATTTTAAGATTAAATTTTAAAAAAAAAAAAGCTTTTGTAAAACTTTATTATTGAATGATGAAGAGAATAGAGTTGAGAGATACACTGTACAGAATGGGTTGATTGATGTTTTCAACAGAATCTTAGTGTCGCAGGCATACAAATTACGGATTTCTTTTATCTGATCCGTCAGGTTGGATATATTCTTGATGGTAAAGCAATTAAAATTATTTATTTTTTTTTTAGGTCCTGGTCAAGCAAACAATTATAGCAGGATTGGTAAGCTTATCCAGATTATTTCGATGAGTCTCAGAATGTGTGGATATGAAGAGACAAGTCTAGCAGCCGGAGGTGCTAATATAGAATTTAAAGCAGGACATACTTATATATTATAACAGTCGTCTTCCAACGCTAACGTTGTGTCGGTGTCCCTATAATTGGGTTTTTCCAAATGTATGGAAAAATAGTTCGTGGCATAGACCATTAAATTGTTTTGACTGCAAAGGGGAATAGAGCTAATGGAAGCAGGAAAAGTTAATTTTGCGAACACAGTACCACGTATGGCTCATATAGATTATCCTAATGGGAAACAAACAATGTAATTCCATAGCAGTTTCATAAAGTATTAATTTTGATTTTAAATTATTACCATAGGGACATAAAAGCCTACGTGCTTAGATTTCAGATCGCTAAAGGTAGTTATCAGGAAATCCTTCTGTATGTAATAACTCTTGTACCCCGGTGAGTATAAGAAGCTCTGTCTTTTGATGGCGTTTCATGCTAATAGGCAATCAGAGTGACTGAACAATAGTACAGATGATATAGAACAAGATTACTTAAAACCAAAATTCAAAAATTGCTTTGAAAATACTCAGACCTTTGCTTTATTTGCGATTCTATCGGACGATAATTAGTTTTCCAGCTTTGTTTCACCTTTATGCTGTCCTACCCCAGACTCTTTTCTGGAAGTGGTTAACAGTCAAAACGGCATTTACGAAAAATCGTAAATAGTTTTATGACAGATCAAATGGATTATCTAAATTTTTGATTGGTGGATTTCATAAAACACTACAGCTACAAATATAAAACAGACTAACTGATATTTACTCGGGCTGTGTTGGTACGTGTTCCAATACTCAGAAGACCTCAATTATCTCTTTCAGTAGCAGTTCCAGTAATCGGTACTATTCTTCAATTTATCAAATGGTAAGACCCAACTGATTTTGACAGAAAAACGTGGTAGAAATATTAATATGAGATTCAGTTTTACGGTGTCACTAGGGAGATTATGTGGATTTTTTTTGTTTAAGTTTAAATTCAGTTAACCAGTCTGGCACACATTGGACTTGTTGATTTACAATTTAATTTTAAAAAAAAAAAATTTTGTTATTTTGATTCCTATTGTGGATGTTTGTCAACATCAACCAATTTTTAAAATAAATCT
Source organism: Nautilus pompilius (assembly GCA_018389105.1). Taxonomy (NCBI): domain Eukaryota; kingdom Metazoa; phylum Mollusca; class Cephalopoda; order Nautilida; family Nautilidae; genus Nautilus; species Nautilus pompilius. The sequence continues at coordinate 255,317 of JACATO010002232.1, forward strand.
AAAGAGAAAAAAAATTAAATATATACAAACGGATCAGAATTTTCCAAAGTTAGTTTAAGCTTATAACGTTTATTGGAAGTTACAGATTAAAGTAGACCTATAGATAATCTAAATGTAAGATTTAGTGTCGTTTTGTTCCTAGTAAAATCAATGAGACAGAATTAAGAAAAGAAAAAATTTTTTTTCCTTTTTTTAAATTTATGATTGTAATAGTTAAAAGTCAGACTTAAAAACTAAATGCATTAAATTTATTTTATATGATTAGTTTCATTTAAACCTTTTGTCTCACTTTCATTTGGTTCTGTATTTAACTAAACAGAAAAATAGTAGATTATTTTATAAATGGATGAACTTTATAATTATCAAAGTTACTATGTACTTTTAGCTATGAGATAAGTGTACATATGTTTATTTCCGTGATGAGGATCAATACCATTCTGGTTTATGCAAATTAACCGTTTTAAGACGGGATGGTACAAGTCTATTGAGCGCAGATTTATATTTACATAATTGCAGACTTGTGAACGTTAATAATCCTGTAAATGTTCATGTTTGAATCAACAAAGCACGTGGATATAAATTAGCACGAAAGATGCATATATTTTGGATAGAATGGGATTCTGGAAGCGGTTGATATTGAATTAATTTAAAACAGTTGGTAAAACTGATAATCAGATATCTTTTGATGTTTTATTACGTCTTTTACATAAGTTATAATGGTAGAAAGAGATCAATAGATAATAATCTGGGTGTTTCCAGTCACAATAATGATGCTACACCTAAGTATGTCGATGATAGCGTAGCAAATGTTAGAAGGCACTCACCAGGTAATATAAATCTAAACAGTAAAGTAATTACAAACTCAGCTGCCTGGATCACAAGCTGAAAATAAAACTTGTACTGATAATTATTCTTGGTCAACTATACAGGAGTGCAAGATGTATAGAACGTAATGGTTCCTTTTGGCGAAAGGGGTTATGTAGCTATATATGCACCAAAATTACATCGCAGATTAGATACAGAAACTACATCATCTGATGATGAAAACTGAGGTTGTGTTAAAAAAAAAATTACCTTTTTTCGGATTAGAATAGTGGTGCTAAGTCTATTCAGAATGGAAGTTAGAAAACATTGCTGGCAATTGCAGTACTGTCTTCAAGTGACTTATTAAAGTGTGGCGGACTGGTTCTTTCTTTTCACCTGGTCGGTAAAACCTCAAAGACAAACCAGGTGCTCCCTAACTGTTTCTAGACGCCCTTGTTTTAAAATGGTGCTTACAATACACGTTTTATATCAACACCTATTGTAGTTAGCTCATTCTTCAAAATATACCACTACCGGACTACAATGCCGCCTAAAGCAAAATGTAAATAGCGGAAATATATATATTGAATCCTTTAAATATTTTTCTGCCATGGTCTTAGTTCAGCGCAGTGATGGATAGCCACTCTAGCAACCGTCCTGAAGTTCAAAGAAACGGAATGAAGATGGCGCCATCTTGTCCTGTGTTTAAGAGAGGGATCGGTGCCAGCTCTGATAGACGGCAACGGATCATAGGCTAGACAAAAAATTAAAATTCACCTGAACCCTGATGGCTAAAACAAAGAACCCAAAGTTCTACCTGTTCGTCCTTTATAGCGAGTCGTTCTAGATGAGGCCAAAAATGGAGTTTAGTAAAAATGCATCTAATAGGTTACCTTGCCTTTACAAAAAAAATAGTAAATAAAATAATAATATTATTAGTGTGTTTGGAGTGACACGATATTGTATTTTAAAGATTTCTTTGCACTGCTATGAACAAAACGTTATTCTAAATTTGACAGCAAATTTCAATGAACCTAAGTTTTAGGAAAAACATTCTGAAAACGAAAGAAACAAGCAAACAAAGTAACTTTCAACTGCAGCTAACTAATATAGTTTATTTATTCACTACTTATATATAACGTCATTTAAAAACCTAGTAAATGGAAGCTGGCTCTTCTTTCCACAGTTCCAGATTGATGCCAGGAATTTCAAACCGGTTGGCTTCAGTATTGCTAGAAGAAGAAAAAAGAAAAATTGAAAATTGGTAGAATTAATTATCATGTTTGTTATAGATGCAGAATTTACAGAATTCTGGATGTGCTTCATATTCTGTCTTAGTACTCGTCGTCTTCTTTTATGAAGACAAAAACAGAACACGACAAATTCAACTCCTCTGCTATGTTAAGTGGAGTCCAAGTGAAGAAGTGATAACTTGAGTAACCTGGCTAAAAACAGGTGTCCCTTTAAAATTGCATCCGTACCATTCGATCTATCACTCGAGATTTTCTTAAATGGGGGGAATGAAAGTTTGCGATATATACAAATACAGTATCTTTTTCCAACCCGAACCAATCTGGTAAACCGTGAGTCTCGCTCGAAACGAAATGGAGACGGGACTGTGTTTTTAAAATTTGCTATTTGAAAAACTAAGGTGTTTTGAAAAGAAATTAGTGATTCCAGCTTTTTTTTTTAAGTGGAATAATCGTCAAAAGCAGTTTTAGTCTTGGTGTCGTAGATTGAAATCTTATAATTAAGAACCTTAGCACATCACTCGAGTTATTGCCCCTTCCCCGTGCAGAAAACAGCCAAATGAGCTGTTTTAATGTAATGGCTGCAAACTCAAATATTATTAGTTTATATTTTTACAAGAGTATTACGATTAAAAAAAAAATTGAACTTTTTATATATTGGTTAACGTATTAATTCTACGAGATTAAAAGACAGCACGCAACCAACAATTAACGCCGCACCAAAATGGTGAACTATCTCTTCTGAAGTCGGTCTTATAAAAAAAATTTGTATATTATTGTTTAGGGAAAATACGTCAAACTGTGTCACGTTTCAATAATTATAACAATCGTGGCAACTTAATTCTTTTTTTTTTCTGTATATTTAGGAGATTTTAGGCTGTTTTTTCTTTAAAGTTTGGATTACAGCTGCTTGAATTATTCGGTAACAAATTTTTAACATCTTGAGCTCTTTGGATAACCAAAGAAATTAAATACACTAGGTACATTCAAATGAAACCCGCCGGTTACCATTACGACGATCCCATTTCATTTTGGTTACACTGAACAATCCCTAGTATGTATAAAAGCAAGCAGATACCGTTCGTATAAACTACTGTAATACTTCAATATTATAGCTTTATTTTTGGCATGAAAAGCCGAAGCATAATAAACAAAGGAACTGTTTGTGTAAGTGATGGCGTGAAAAATATGTTTGGAATTTGGATAAATGGTGAGACTGAAAGAGGATAAATAAATCAATAAGCTGAGAGAGAGAGAGAGAGAGAGAGAGAGAGTTATGGCGTCAGTACAGAGAGACAGAGAGTGATGACGTCAGCACAGAGCGAGAGAGAGAAAGAGAGGTGATGTCAGTACAGAGAGAGAAATAACGTACAGAGAGAGATGACGTCAGTACAGAGAGTGATGACGTCATTACAGAGTGATGACGTCAGTACAGAGAGAGAAATAAGGTACACAGAGAGAGAGATGACGTGAGTACAGAGAGAGAGAAATGACGTACAGAGAGAGAGAGATGGCGTCATTACAGAGAGTGATGACGTCAGTACAGAGAGAGAAATAACGTACAGAGAGAGAGAGATGACGTACAGAGAGAGAGATGACGTCAGTACAGAGAGAGAGGACGTCAGTAAAGAGAGAGAAATGACGTACAGAGAGAGAGATGACGTCAGTACAGAGAGAGAGAGAGAGAGATTATTATGCATATTTTAAATATTAAAAAGATTCAACTTACTGGAAATTTTGACTCGTTTGAAAAGGATTTTGAGAAACGTACTGAGTGTCGGTGTTATCCAGAATTATTCGAGCCATTCTCGCTTTTCTCACTTCCTGGAGTTTGTCTTTAGAAAGAGATAATTAAATAAATAAAACGAAAGGCTATAAGAGTCATCAAAAAGGAATATAGTAAAATAGAGACAAACATGTCACAGACCCCACCCCAACAAGCTCCGTTTTCATCAATAGTGGCTATTTAACGAGGGGACGCTTTCAACCCTCACTACGGAAGCCTGACAACAGAGAGCGACTCCTACGCGATGCAGTGGTCGATGAAGTAGAAAATTCCGAATACAGCTCCTTCATTTTGGCATGCGAGAGGAAGCTCTCTCCCAATGCGTTCGGTTGGCGCAGAAAGAGCGAGAAGAAACTATCCTATCGAGGTACGTGAAATCGAGCCAGTCCCGGCCGGGAGTCGAACTCAGGCTCTCGACTTTGGAAGTCTAGTGATCTAACCATCGGAATGCTTTCTTTAATCATAGTACCACATTAAAGACATTCGTATTCATCCATCAAAGAAAATTATCATCTTATGTGCCGATATTTATTAACCATATGCAAAAAACAACAGCAATAAAAAGCATGGCTCTAATTCTGAAGAGCTGTTTGGTTTTATGGTGAAAATCCTCTGTTTGCTTTGCAAGGTTGAGGCGTGGATAGGGTTAGGGTTAGTAGGGTCCCAGATAAAGCGACCCCTTAATGCGCTTATTTACCACACGAAAAATTACGGACAGAATTTGAAGAGTATAAAAACGGTCGTCTCAACTTATGGCCCATCCCACCATTGACTTAGCATTTAGATACGCCGTACATTTAAAAATATTAGCTATCTCCGATTGTATTTTACATTTCGAAATAACTAGGAATAGCCATACAAATACTAAAGTCCCTAATTGCAAACTTGCTGAGATTCCGGCACGGCTAAATAACAGGAAAAATGGTTTTAGTAATAGAATTGCTAACGAGAAGAATATGTTTTTGGTTAAGTGCGTGTAAAGGTATTGATCTCTTCAAAAATCGTATTGGTGGCTCTTTTGTCTTTTTTCTTTTAGCTACTAAACCAAACTGTGTTTCCTTTTTTTAGAATTTAGAATAAAAAGGTGTAATGTTATAGTTGTCAGGGTTCAGCTTTAAATTTTTTTTTTTTTTAAAAGCACAACTACAACAAATTCTACAGTTGTTTCGGTAGCGTCAGGGTTAGAATATATATATATATTACAGGTGACTCTGCCCTTCATCGAACGCTTCAGTAGTTTGTATTAAGGGGAGGGGCTCGACGACCACTACCGGTTAACAACCGCTGACGTTTCTGTTCCTGCTTACCTGGGCTGAAGCTGAATCTTCCGCTGTTCTCGTACCAAAACCGGTCGCCGTGTTTGACGCTGAAGAACTGGTTGGCGATGATGCAGGTGAAAGTGGGACCCAGAATGCTGCCGTGTCGGTGTATTTCGGTCAGACCCCCGATGAAGAGATCGATGTCATCTGGATGGCTGCGCGGTTGTGGAGTGGGGCAGGGAACAAATAAAGGTGTTTTACTTTTTGCTCATAGATTTCTTTCGAAGTCAGTCGGGTTAGTGTTTTGCATAAAACATAAAGTAGGGGTTGAGGAAAAGAAAAGGGTTTTGGCAGAATTTCTGTTTATGCTGGATGTTAATATTTTTATCTTTGATCCACTATGCCGAACTTTGTAGAAGAGAAAGTAGAAGAAGAAGAAGAAGAAGAAGAAGAAGAAGAAGAAGAAGAAGAAGAGAAGAAGAAGAAGAAGAAGAAAGAAGAAGAAGAAGAAGAAGAAGAAGAAGTAGACGAAGTGGAAGAGAAGAAGAAGAAGAAGTAGACGAAGTGGAAGATGAAGAAGAAGAAGAAGTAGACGAAGTGGAAGAAGAAGAAGAAGAAGAAGAAGTGGAAGAAGAAGAAGAAGAAGATAAAGAAGAAGAAGTAGACGAAGTGGAAGAAGAAGAAGAAGAAGAGAAGAAGAAGAAGAGAAGAAGAAGAAGAAGAAGAAAAGAGAAGAAGAAGAAGAAGTGGTGGTGGTAACAAATATTGGCATATACAATTGGTGCGGAAAGGATCACGGGAACAGCAGAGCACCGAATCTCACAGTTTATCGACGGAAAGTTCTTTTCTATTTATTTCTTCAGGAGTTGCAGAGGGGGGAGCGAGAGAAATAGACTTACTTGTAAGCTTTGTGCAGCCTCTGGACCAATTCTGGCGTATGGTCGGTAAAGCCGTCCTTCCCTGTCCCCCAGTGTTTGGCTGGCGGCAGGTTGCAGACAGTGCGCCATTTGTTGTAGGCCGGCACCCCGTGGTCGCGGGCTCGCTGCATGTTGATCGCCACCAGATCGTTGCCGTTTCCCTCCTCCGACTCGAACAGGTGGTCGGTCAGCTCCTTCGTCACGTGGTGATCGACCTTCTGCGCTTTCCTGAAGATCAGGCCTTGCACAAGCTTGTCGACGTTGGTTTTCGTGTCGTACAGAACGTCGGGCCTGGTGAACACGTTCCGCAGCAGATCCACCATCTTGTACTGCTTGCACACGCGCCGGTCGTGCGGCCTGGAGTGGTCCACGCGGACGCCGCGCAGGAAGTCCCGCACGGCCTTCCGGGGCCGGCACTGGCCGCGCGAGTAAGGGCAGCCGCCGATAGCCAACACGAAGTTGTCCACCAGGCTGTGCGGGAAGCGAAACGCCGCCGTTGAAAACCCGTGGGCCATGGAAGGGTCGATGTTGGGGTCGTAGTCGTGGTTGTAACCGCTGCGCGCCGAGTAGAGTCGGAACATCTTCATCGTCCGGTCTCCCAGGATCAGCGGCAGGAGTTCGTTGAAGGTGATGTGTTGCTTCTCGCTTATGACCACCCTGCGGGCCTCTTGGAAGATCGTCTCGTCGCTCCAGTGCGGGTTCAGTTTACTGAAGGCGCGAGCCACCCGGTTGTGCTCTCGCATCCATATTGTGTGCATCACCGACAGCGCGATGTTCTCATTCACCCGCACATCACCTGGCGGAAATAACCAAACCCCGCAATCAGCAATAACTACACTGCTTAATATAACGAACGATGGTAAGTTAATACAGATCGTGTTGAATACTTTAAAAAAATTTTTTTCCCAATTATCCACTTGAGGAGACTGGCATTTAAGCCGATTCTGTTGGCGCCACCAGATGGCGTCGCTGTGACGTAAGAGCCTCGTTCCTGATAAATACGAGGGACGTCGATGTTGAACGCCAGGAGATTGGAAATCGGAATTTCTGTGATTTAAATACTAAAAAAAAAAAAAAAATATTTAAAAAAATTTCTCGACGTCCCTTACAAGCCGAGCTCACCTGCCAGAAAACAGGGGTACTTTCCGGGATTTAGATCTTCGTCGCA